>OZ012616.1:16898611-17079672 GCA_963942555.1 Aleiodes leptofemur | reverse complement strand
ACAATTGTGTTGATAAATACCTCGAAAATCGATATTTTCAAATTCAAAACTCTAGAAATCGATGACAAATAATCTCACCTTTCATCTCCGTCCGCAATTTTCACGCTGCGACTAATAGAACTGGAGATATGTCGAAAAATGTGAATTTTTTCAAAAACGGAAAGGGATACCTCTTTCAATCTTGGCTAAGAAAGTAAGATTTTTCAGAAAGACGAAAAAATCATTTGTGACACATGATTTCGACCGTAAATTCCCTCAGCTAATCAATGGAATCATGAGAAAAAATCCATCTCCAATATTTCTAATGATTAAGAGAGCTGATCACGATATAGATACTGACAATATCATAAAAACTCTTCAAATCAATAGAAATATTGGAGATAGGCTCTCTCTCATCTCTCCATTGAAAAGCTGAGGCAATTTGCGATGGAAATCATGTGTCAGCAATTATTTTTTCGTATTTTTAAGAAATTTAACTTTTCTGGTCAGGATTTGATGAGATTTTTGGAGGAATTCACTATTTCGTTCATATGTCCGGTTCTATTTGTCGTAGCGTGAAAATTCCGAATGAGGATGAAAGATGAGATTATTTGCCATCGATTTATAGGGTCTTTAATCGAAAAATATCCATTTTTGAGATAGTTATAAGGCAAAAACTGGTTTTCACAATTTTGTCGATAAATATCTTGAAAATCAATATTTTCGAATTCAAAGCCCCATATATCGATGGCAAATGATTTCACCTCTCACCTCCATTCAGAATTTTTACGCTGCAACTAATAGAACCTGAGATATGTCGAGAAAAGTGAATTCCTATAAAAATAGAAAGGGGTACCCCCTCCAATCTTGTCCAAGGGAGTGAAATTTTTCAGAAAGACGGAGAAATCAATTGTGACACATGTTTTCTACCGCAAATTTCCTCATCTCTCCGATGGAATCATCAGAAGAAACCTATCTCCAATATTTCTAACGATTTACAGATTTATTACGATACAGATACTGTTAATATCATAAAAACTCTTAAAATCAATAGAAATATATGAGATAGGCCCTCTCTCATCATTCAATTGGGAAGCTGAGGAAATTGTCGATGGAAATCATGTTTCAGAAATGATTTTTTCGTATTTTTCAGAAATTCAACTTTCCTGGTCAAGATTTGATGAGTTTTTTGACAAAATTCACTTTTTTGTCTATATGTCCAGTTCTATCCGTCGTAGCGTGGATATTCCGAATGGAGAAGCAAAAAGAGATCATTTGACATCGACTTATAGGGTTTTGAATCGAAAACTATCGATTTCTAAGATAGTTATATAGCAAAAGCTGATTTTCACGATTTTGTCGATGAATACCTCGAAAAACAATATTTTTGAATTCAAAGCCCCAAGAATCGATGGCCAATAATCTCACCTTTCACCTGCATTTGGAATTTTTACGTTGCGACTAATAGAACCGGAGATATGTCGGGAAAAGTGAAGTACGAATGGGAAAAGTGGATTATGGATTGGAGAAGTGGATTACGAATGGGAAAAGTGGATTGCGGATGTGGAAAGTAAATTAGAAACTCCATGGTGATGCCATATTAAGGTCTATTTCACTCTATCTCTCTCATTTACCGAGATAATCACGAAAAAGTGAGGAAACTCTATGGTGACCTCATATTTAGTTCTATTTCGCTCTATCTCGTTTATTAACTTAGAAAATCGTGAAAAAATGCAAAAACTCCCTGCTGATCCCATAATTAGGTCTATTTTGCTCTATCTTGCTTATTTACCGAGAAAATCGCGAAAAAATGCAGAAATTCTATGGTGATCCCATATTAAGGTCTATTTCGCTCTATCTCGCTTATTTGCCGAGATAATGACGAAAATCAGCAGAAGCTCTATGGTAATCCCATATTAAGGTCTATTTCGCTCTATCTCGCTTATGTACCGAGATAATTGCGAAAAACTGCCAAAACTCCCTGCTGATCCCATATTTAGGTCTATTTCGCTCTATCTCGCTTATTTGCCGAGATATGGACGAAAATCTGCAGAAATTCTATGGTAATCACATATTAAGGTCTATTTCGCTCTATCTCGCTTATGTATCGCGATAATTGCGAAAAACGGCAGAAACTCCCTGCTGATCCCATATTTAGGTCTATTTCGCTCTATCTCGCTTATTTACCGAGAAAATCGCGAAAAACTGCAGAAATTCTATGATGATCCCATATTTACGTTTATTTTGCTCTATCTCGCTTATTTGTCGACATAATGACGAAAATCTGCAGAAACTCCCTGCTGATCCCACATTTAGGTCTATTTCACTCTATCTCGCTTATTGACCGAGATAATCGCGAAAAACTGCCAAAACTCTCTGCTGATCCCATATTTAAGTCTATTTCGCTCTATCTCGCTTATTTGCCGAGATAATGACGAAAATCTGCAGAAATTCTGTGGTAATCCCATATTAAGGTCTATTTCGCTCTATCTCGCTTATGTACCGAGATAATTGCGAAAACTGCAGAAACTCCCTGCTGATCCCATATTTAGGTCTATTTCACTCTATCTCGCTTATAGACCGAGATAATCGCGAAAAACTACCAAAACTTCCTGCTGATCCCATATTTAGGTCTATTTCGCTCTATCTCGCTTATTTGCCAAGATAATGGCGAAAATCTGCTGAAGCTCTATGGTGATCCCATATTGAGGTCTATTTCACTCTATCTCGCTTATTGACCGAGATAATTGCGAAAAACTGCAGAAACTCCCTGCTGATCCCATATTTAGGTCTATTTTGCTCTATCTTGCTTATTTACCGAGAAAATCGCGAAAAAATGCAGAAATTCTATGGTGATCCCATATTAAGGTCTATTTCGCTCTATCTCGCTTATTTGCCGAGATAATGACGAAAATCAGCAGAAGCTCTATGGTAATCCCATATTAAGGTCTATTTCGCTCTATCTCGCTTATGTACCGAGATAATTGCGAAAAACTGCCAAAACTCCCTGCTGATCCCATATTTAGGTCTATTTCGCTCTATCTCGCTTATTTGCCAAGATAATGGCGAAAATCTGCAGAAGCTCTATGGTGATCCCATATTGAGGTCTATCTCGCTTATTTGCCGAGATATGGACGAAAATCTGCAGAAATTCTATGGTAATCACATATTAAGGTCTATTTCGCTCTATCTCGCTTATGTATCGAGATAATTGCGAAAAACTGCCAAAACTCCCTGCTGATCCCATATTTAGGTCTATTTCGCTCTATCTCGCTTATTTGCCAAGATAATGGCGAAAATCTGCAGAAGCTCTATGGTGATCCCATATTGAGGTCTATTTGACTCTATCTCGCTTATTTGCCGAGATATGGACGAAAATCTGCAGAAATTCTATGGTAATCACATATTAAGGTCTATTTCGCTCTATCTCGCTTATGTATCGCGATAATTGCGAAAAACGGCAGAAACTCCCTGCTGATCCCATATTTAGGTCTATTTCGCTCTATCTCGCTTATTTACCGAGAAAATCGCGAAAAACTGCAGAAATTCTATGATGATCCCATATTTACGTTTATTTTGCTCTATCTCGCTTATTTGCCGACATAATGACGAAAATCTGCAGAAACTCCCTGCTGATCCCATATTTAGGTCTATTTCACTCTATCTCGCTTATTGACCGAGATAATCGCGAAAAACTGCCAAAACTCCCTGCTGATCCCATATTTAGGTCTATTTCGCTCTATCTCGCTTATTTGCCGAGATAATGACGAAAATCTGCAGAAATTCTATGGTAATCCCATATTAAGGTCTATTTCGCTCTATCTCGCTTATGTACCGAGATAATTGCGAAAACTGCAGAAACTCCCTGCTGATCCCATATTTAGGTTTATTTCACTCTATCTCGCTTATAGACCGAGATAATCGCGAAAAACTACCAAAACTCCCTGCTGATCCCATATTTAGGTCTATTTCGCTCTATCTCGCTTATTTGCCAAGATAATGGCGAAAATCTGCTGAAGCTCTATGGTGATCCCATATTGAGGTCTATTTCACTCTATCTCGCTTATTGACCGAGATAATTGCGAAAAACTGCAGAAACTCCCTGCTGATCCCATATTTAGGTCTATTTTGCTCTATCTTGCTTATTTACCGAGAAAATCGCGAAAAAATGCAGAAATTCTATGGTGATCCCATATTAAGGTCTATTCCGCTCTATCTCGCTTATTTGCCGAGATAATGACGAAAATCAGCAGAAGCTCTATGGTAATCCCATATTAAGGTCTATTTCGCTCTATCTCGCTTATGTACCGAGATAATTGCGAAAAACTGCCAAAACTCCCTGCTGATCCCATATTTAGGTCTATTTCGCTCTATCTCGCTTATTTGCCAAGATAATGGCGAAAATCTGCAGAAGCTCTATGGTGATCCCATATTGAGGTCTATTTCGCTCTATCTCGCTTATGTATCGAGATAATTGCGAAAAACGGCAGAAACTCCCTGCTGATCCCATATTAAGGTCTATTTCGCTCTATCTCGCTTATTTGCCGAGATAATGACGAAAATCTGCAGAAGCTCTATGGTAATCCCATATTAAGGTCTACTTCGCTCTATCTCGCTTATTGGCCGAGATAATAGCGAAAATCTGCAGGAGCTCTATGGTGATCCCATATTAAGGTCTATTTCGCTCTGTATCTCTTATTTACTGACATAATCGCGAAAAACTGAATAAACTCAATGGTGACCCCATATTTAGATCTATTTCGCTCTATCTCGCTCATCTACCGAGAAAATCGTGAAATACTGCAAAAACTCCCTCATGATCCCATATTTAGATCTATTTCGCTCTATCTCGCTTATTTACTGACCAAGATAATGGCGAAAATCTGCAGAAGCTCTATGGTGATCCCATATTAAGGTCTATTTCGCTCTATATCTCTTATTTACTGACATAATTGCGAAAAACGGAATAAACTCTATGGTGACCCCATATTTAGATCTATTTCGCTCTATCTCGCTCATCTACCGAGAAAATCGTGAAAACCTGCAGGAATTCTATGGTGATCCCGTATTAAGGTCTATTTCGCTCTATCTCGCTTATTTGCCAAGATAATGGCGAAAATCTGCAGAAGCTCTATGGTGATCCCATATTAAGGTCTATTTCGCTCTATCTCGCTTATTGACCGAGATAATCGCGAAAAACTACCAAAACTCCCTGCTGATCCCATATTCAGGTCTATTTCACTCTATCTCGCTTATTTGCCAAGATAATGGCGAAAATCTGCAGAAGCTCTATGGTGATCCCATATTAAGGTCTATTTCGCTCTATATCTCTTATTTACTGACATAATTGCGAAAAACGGAATAAACTCTATGGTGACCCCATATTTAGATCTATTTCGCTCTATCTCGCTCATCTACCGAGAAAATCGTGAAAACCTGCAGGAATTCTATGGTGATCCCATATTAAGGTCCATTTCGCTCTATCTCGCTTATTCACCAAGATATTTGCGAAAAACTGCAGAAACTCCCTGCTGATCCCACATTTCGGTCTATTTCACTCCATCTCGCTTATTGATCGAGATAATCGCGAAAAACTGCCAAAACTCCCTGCTGATCCCATATTTAGGTCTATTTCGCTCTATCTCGCTTATTTGCCAAGATAATGGCGAAAATCTGCAGAAGCTCTATGGTGATCCCATATTAAGGTCTATTTCGCTCTATCTCGCTTATTTGCCGAGATAATGACGAAAATCTGCAGAAGCTCTATGGTGGGGTTGACTGTGGTCAACCGTGGTGGGCTGTGGTCAACTGTGGTTGACTGCGTTCAACTGTCGTTGACTGTGGTCAACTGGGGTCAGCAGTGATCAAATGCGGTCAAATGTGGTCGACTGTGGTCATCGGTGGTCGTCTGTGGTCAGCTGTGGTCAACTGTGATGTTTATTACCAATCGCCTCACCTTTGCAAGGTAATCATCAGGGGAAATCCATCGCCGATGTTTCGACGGGTTTCAAGAGTTTTCGATCATATCGTATACGATGGCACAGTGTCTGACAGACACATTTTGTCAGGCAGTTTTGTCTAGCAAAAGCGCTTGACAAATTTCGTCAGGCAAACTGATATGACAGCCAGGCGACGGGGGCAGAGTATTTTCACTCTTTTTGTCAGGCACTTCTGCCTGTCAAATTTTGTCAGGCAGAGTATTTTCACTCTTTTTGTCAGGCACTTCTGCCTGTCAAATTTTGTCAGGCAGAGTATTTTCACTCTTTTTGTCAGGCACTTCTGCCTGTCAAATTTTGTCAGGCAGAGTATTTTCACTCTTTTTGTCAGGCACTTCTGCCTGTCAAATTTTGTCAGGCATAGTATTTTTACTCTTTCTGTCAGGCAGTTCTGCCTGTCAAATTTTGTCAGGCAGAGTATTTTCACTCTTTTTGTCAGGCACTTCTGCCTGTCAAATTTTGTCAGGCAGAGTATTTCACTCTTTTTGTCAGGCACTTCTGCCTGTCAAATTTTGTCAGGCATAGTATTTTTACTCTTTCTGTCAGGCAGTTCTGCCTGTCAAATTTTGTCAGGCAGAGTATTTTCACTCTTTTTGTCAGGCACTTCTGCCTGTCAAATTTTGTCAGGCAGAGTATTTTTACTCTTTCTGTCAGGCAGTTCTGACAGCTACTGTGCAACTCTGTACAGCTCAAAAATGGGGAACTTCATAAATCAGAGCTGAAGGAGCTCGGAAATACGGAAAAAAAATTTATGTGCACCATGCGCAACTATGAGTAAATTATGTGCAGTTTAAAAAGGACATATCTTCACGAATTGAAGCTCGAGGAGATCAAAAATGAAAACAAAAAATTTATGTGCGCCTATGAGCAAATTATGTGCAGCTTGAAAATGACATATCTTCATAAATTAGTGCTCAAGAAGCTCAGAACTACAACAAAGAATTTTATGTGCAGGTGCACATATCATGTGCAACTATTTGCAGCTTAAACATGACGCATCTTCACGGATAAGAGCTCAAGGAGCATGAAACTACGAAAAAATTTTATGGGCTGTTGCACATACTATGTGCGACTATAGATAAACTATGTGCAGCTTGAAAATTACATATCTTTATGAATTACAGCTCAAGGAGCTCAAAACTACAATGAAAATTTTATGTGCGGGCCCACATATTATGTGCAGCTAGAAACTGGGTTATCTTTATGAATTAGAGCACAAGGAACGCGAAACTACGGAAAAAAATTTATGTGCAGATATGTGTAATTATGTACAGCTCGAAAATGGAATACCTTCATGAAGTAGAGCACAAGAAACGAAAAACTACGGAAATTTTTTTAATATGCAGATATGTGCCACTACTCGCGACTATGTGCAACTCGAAAATTGCATATTTTCATGAATTAGAAGTCGAGGAGGTTGGAACTACGAAAAAAGAATTTTATGTGCAACCGTGTGCGACCCAAACATTGAATATCTTCACGAACCAGAGGTCATGGAGCTTGGAACTACAAAAAACAAATTTATGTGCTACTATGGGCAACTATGTGCAGCCCAAAAATTGAATATCTTCACGAATTAGAGGTCAAGGAGCTTGGAACTGCAGAAAAAATATTTTATGTGCAATTATATGCAACTATGTGCAGCCCCAAAATTCCATATCTTCACGGATTAGAGGTCAAAGAGTCTGGAACTACAAGGAAATATTTTATGTGCAGCTATGGGCAACTATGTGCAGCCCAAAAATTGAATATATTCACGAATTGTCGGTCGAGGAGCTTGAAACTACGAAGAAAAAGATTTATGGACAACTATGTGCAACAATGTGCAGCCCAAAAATTGAAAATCTTAATTGTTGGGAAGTCGGAGAGCTCAAAAATACAAAAAAAAATTTATGTGCAACTATGAGCAACTATGTGCAGCCGAAATATTGAATATCTCACGAATTAGAGGTCAAGGAGCTTGAAACTACAAGAAAAAAAATTATGTGCAGCGATGTGCAGCGATGTGCAACTATGTGCAGCCCAAAAATGGAATTTCTCCACGAATTAGAGGTCAAGGAGCTTGAAACTACGAGAAAAAAAATTATGTGCAGCGATGTGCAGCAATGTGCAGCCCAAAAATGGAATTTCTCCACGAATTAGAGGTCAAGGAGCTTGGAACGACGAGAAAAAAAATTATGTGCAGTGATGTGCAGCGATGTGCAACTCTGTGCAGCCCAAAAATGGAATTTCTCCACGAATTAGAGGTCAAGGATCTTGAAAGTACGAGGAAAAAAAATTATGTGCAGCGATGTGAAACTATGTGCAGCCCAAAAATGGAATTTCTCCACAAATTAGAGGTCAAGGAGCTTGAAAGTACGAGAAAAAAAATTATGTGCAGGGATGTGCAACTATGTGCAGCCCAAAAATGGAATTTCTAGACGAATTAGAAGTCAAGGAGCTTGAAACTACGAGAAAAAAAAATTATGTGCAGCGATGTGCAACTATGTGCAACTATGTGCAGCCTGAAAATGGCATATCTCCACAAATTAGAGGTCCAGGAGCTGGAAACCACAAAAAAAAAATTATGTGCAATTATGTGCAACTATGTGCAGCCTGAAAATGGAATATCTTCACGAATTAGAGGTCCAGGAGCTTGAAACTATGAAAAAAACAATTATGTGCAATTATGTGCAATTATGTGCAACTATGTGCAGCCTGAAAATGGAATATCTTCACGAATTAGAGGTCCAGGAGCTTGAAACTACAAAAAAGAAAATTATGTGCAATTATGTGCAATTATGTGCAACTATGTGCAGCCTGAAAATGGAATATCTTCACGAATTAGAGGTCCAGGAGCTTGAAACTACAAAAAAAAAAATTATGTGCAATTATGTGCAATTATGTGCAACTATGTGCAGCCTGAAAATGGAATATCTTCACGAATTAGAGGTCCAGGAGCTCGAAACTACAAAAAAAAAAATTATGTGCAAAAGTGAGCATAATGTGCAGCCCCGATCGCACCGCCGGGGATCGGGGGGGGGGGTTTGGTTAGGAAGCATTTCTCTAGACCTGTGGAACAACTCTAGTCGTACGGAGCAACTCTAGTCGTATGGAACAACTCCAGCCCTGTGGAACAACTCGGGTCCTATACACGAGTACAGTAGACTCTACAGGACTAGAAAGGCCTTTTACACGAGTACAGTAGACTCTAGAGGACTAGAAAGGCCTTTTACACGAGTACAGTAGACTCTAGAGGACTAGAAAGGCCTTTTACACGAGTACAGTAGACTCTAGAGGACTAGAAAGGCCTTTTACACGAGTACAGTACACTCTAGAGGACTAGGAAGGCCTTTTACACGAGTACAGTAGACTCTAGAGGACTAGAAAGGCCTTTTACACGAGTACAGTACACTCTAGAGGACTAGAAAGGCCTTTTACACGAGTACAGTACACTCTAGAGGACTAGAAAGGCCTTTTACACGAGTACAGTACACTCTAGAGGACTAGAAAGGCCTTTTACACGAGTACAGTACACTCTAGAGGACTAGAAAGGCCTTTTACACGAGTACAGTAGACTCTAGAGGACTAGAAAGGCCTTTTACACGAGTACAGTAGACTCTAGAGGACTAGAAAGGCCTTTTACACGAGTACAGTAGACTCTACAGGACTAGAAAGGCCTTTTACACGAGTACAGTAGACTCTACAGGACTAGAAAGGCCTTTTACACGAGTACAGTAGACTCTACAGGACTAGAAAGGCCTTTTACACGAGTACAGTAGACTCTACAGGACTAGAAAGGCCTTGTAACAGTGATCCAGGCCCACTACTCATTAGAAATTTCATGAAAAATCATTATGGATCGTGATTTCCACTTCAGGCATGCAAGTTTGGATTCCCTAGAAAGCATATTGAGTGATTTTGAGGGAGAAAAACAAAAATAGAGAGAGGGAATACTCCATATTCGATATAATAAGGTCCTACGGCTGAAAAATGTCACCTACAGTGATACAGGCCCACTACCCATTAGAAATTTCATGAAAAAACATTATGGATCGTGATTTCCACTTCAGGCATGCAAGTTCGGACTCCCCAGAAAGCATATTGAGTGATTTTGAGGCAGAAAAACAAAAATAGAGAGAGGGAATGCTCCATATTCGATATAACAAGGTCCTATGGCTGAAAAATGTCACCTACAGTGATCCAGGCCCACTACCCATTAGAAATTTCATGGAAAATCATCCTGGACGTTATTTCCACTCCGGGCATGCAAGTTCGGACTCCCTAGAAGGCATATTGAGTGATGTGGAAGAAGAAAAACGAAAACAGAGAAAGGGAATGCTCCATGTTCGATATAATACAACCCCATAGCTGAGAAACGTTACCTACAGGGATGCAGGCTCACTACCCATTAGAAATCTTATGAAAAATCATCCCGGATCGTGATTTCTATTTCAGTCATGCAAGTTCGGATTTTCTAGAAGGCATATTGAGTGATTTTGAGGAAGAAAAACTAAAACAGACATGATTTTGCATGAAATAATTGAAATCTGCAGCTCGCGTTGCCCCAATCAGAATAATATGAGGTCCTCTCTTCCAGAATATCGTGGCTGGTGGTTCAATTTCACTTCTTACCAAGATAATTTCTGGAAAATCATTAGAAATAGTAATTTCCTTCTACTTCAAGGACTTTCAGGACCTAGAGAAGGGAAGTCCATCGATTTTACATGGGAAATTCGAAACGCGGAGCTCACGTTGCCCCAACTACAAGGATATGAGGTACTCCCTTCCAAACTATCATGGGCAGTGGTTCAATTTCACTTCTGACCAGGCTGTTTCATGAAGAATTATTGAAAATAGTAATTTCCTCTTCATTTTGAGGACCTCCACGACTCTAAAAAGGGAAATCAATTGACTTCGCATGAAAAAATCAAAATACGTAGCTCGCGTTCCTCCAATTAGAAGAATATGAGGTCCCTCTTCTAAAATATCCTAGGCAGTTGTTCATGAATAGAAATTTTGAAGAAAGGCTCTTCCTCGTCATTTCATCGAAGAGCTGAGGGAATTTCCGCTGGAAAAGATGTGTCAGAGAAGATTTTCTTATATTTTTTAGAAATCCAACTTTTTTTATCAAAATTTCAAGGAATTTCAGGGAAAAATTCACATCTTCATCCATATCTCTGGTTCCGTCCGTCGTAGCGTGAATGATAAAAGTTCATTTCACATAGAACAACTTTTTTCCATTGTTGATTCGAAATCTATACAGCATGATTCGTGTACATCCCATAGCCTTTTAGAGGCTTCTACATACTTCTAGGAGCTTCTAGAGGCTTGTAGAGCACTTTTAGATGTCTGTAGAAGTCTGTAGAGGACTACACAGGACTGTAGAGGCCTGTAGAAAACTGTGGAAGGCTAGAGAAAACTGTAGAAGACTGCAGAGGTCTCTAAAGGACTACAGAGGTCTCTAAAGGACTACAGAGGGCTCTAGGAGACTACAGAGGGCTCTAGAGAATTATAGAGAGCTCTAGAGGATCACAGAGGGCTCTAGAGGACTATAGAGACCTAGAGAGTGCTATCGAGGGCTATAGGGTGCTCCAGTGGGCTATAGAGGGCTATGGAGAGTTATAGGAGGCTATAGAAGGTTGTAGGAGGCTATAGAGGGCTATAGAGGACTGCGAAGGGCTATAGAGGGCTATAGAGGACTATAGATGGCTATCGATGTCTACAGAGGGTTATAGATGTCTACAGAGGGCTACAGATGTCTACAGAGGGCTATAGAGGGCTATAGATTACTATAGAGGGCTATAGACTACTACAGAGGGCTATAGATGAGTATAGAAGGCTATAAAGGGTTATAATGGGCTTTAGAGAGCTATATAGGGCTATTATAGGCTTTAGAAGGCAATAGAGGGTTGCCAAAGGCTGTCGAAGGTTGTAGAAGGCTGTTAATTCCAAATCAGGTGTAAAAAAAAATTTATCTAAAGAAAATTTATTTGTACATGATTTTTTTTATGACGGATTTGGAATCTTGTGGTCATGATTCATGGACATTCATAAAGAAAATTCCTTTCCGACCAATTCTAAGGAAAAATCCCGGTAGGAGGATTTTTTTGATGGATCTTCGCGAATCATGACCACGAGATTCCAAATCAGTCGTAAAAAAAAATTCTGTCCCAGAAAATTTTTTGGGACAAAATTTTTTTTATGACGGATTTGAAATGCAGTGGACATGATTTGTGGACATTCATCAAGGAAATTCCATTCCGACCAATTCTAGGAAGAAATGCCGGTAGAAGGATTTTATTGATAGATCTTCGCGAATCATGACCACGAGATTCCAAATCAGTCATAAAAAAAAATTTGTACAAAAAAAATTTTTTTGTACAAAATTTTTTTTATGACGCATTTGGAATCTCGTGGTCATGCTTCGTGAACATTTACCAGGAAAAATCGATTTCGACAGATTCTAAGAAAAAATCTCGGTAGAGGAATTTTGTTGATGAATCTTCGCGAATCCCGACCACGAGATTCCAAATCAGTCATAAAAAAAAATTTGTCCAAAAAAAAATTTTTCTGTACAAAAATTTTTTCATGATGAATTTGGAATCTAGTGGTCATGATTCGTGTACATTTACCAAAAAAAATCCATTCCAACAGTTTTTGAGAAAGAATGCTGGTAGAGGAATTTTGTTGATGAATCTCCGCGAATCATGACCACGAGATTCCAAATCAGTCATAAAAAAAAATTTTTCCAAAAAAAATTTTTTTGTACAAAAATTTTTTCATGACGGATTTCGAATCTAGTGGTCATGATTCGTGAACATTTACCAAAAAAAATCCATTCCGACAGTTTCTGAGAAAAAATGCTGGTAGAGCAATTTTGTTGATGAATCTTCGCGAATCATGACCAGGAGATTCGAAATCAGTCATAAGAAAAAATTTGTCCAAAAAAAATTTTTTTGGACAAAATTTTTTTTATGACGGATTTAGAATCTAGTGGTCATGATTCGTGGACATTCACAAAAAAAAATCCATTCCGACAGTTTCTGAGAAAAAATGCTGGTAGAACAATTTTGTTGATGAATCTTCGCGAATCATGACCAGGAGATTCGAAATCAGTCATAAAAAAAAAATTGTCCAAAAAAAATTTTTTTGGACAAAATTTTTTTTATGACGGATTTAGAATCTAGTGGTCATGATTCGTGGACATTTACCAAAAAAAATCCATTCCGACAGTTTCTGAGAAAAAATGCTGGTAGAGCAATTTTGTTGATGAATCTTCGCGAATCATGACCAGGAGATTCGAAATCAGTCATAAAAAAAAATTTGTCAAAAAAAAATTTTCTTGGACAAAATTTTTTTTATGACGTATTTAGAATCGAGTGGTCATGATTCGTGGACATTTACCAAAAAAAACCCATTCCGACAGTTTCTGAGAAAGAATGCTGGTAGAGGAATGTTGTTGATGAATCTTCGCGAATCATGACCAGGAGATTCGAAATCAGTCATAAAAAAAAATTTGTCCAAAAAAAATTTTTTTGGACAAAATTTTTTTTATGACGGATTTAGAATCTAGTGGTCATGATTCGTGGACATTCACCAAAAAAAATCCATTCCGACCGTTTCTGAGAAAAAATGCTGGTAGAGCAATTTTGTTGATGAATCTTCGCGAATCATGACCAGGAGATTCGAAATCAGTCATAAAAAAAAATTTGTCCAAAAAAAATTTTTTTGGACAAAATTTTTTTTATGACGGATTTAGAATCTAGTGGTCATGATTCGTGGACATTTACCAAAAAAAATCCATTCCGACAGTTTCTGAGGAAAAATGCTGGTAGAGCAATTTTGTTGATGAATCTTTGCGAATCATGACCAGGAGATTCGAAATCAGTCATAAAAAAAAATTTGTCCAAAAAAAATTTTTTCGGACAAAATTTTTTTTATGACGGATTTAGAATCTAGTGGTCATGATTCGTGGACATTTACCAAAAAAAATCCATTCCGACAGTTTCTGAGAAAGAATGCTAGTAGAGCAATTTTGTTGATGAATCTTCGCGAATCCCGACCACGAGATTCCAAATCAGTCATAAAAAAAAATTTGTACAAGAAAAAATATTTTTGGACAAATTTTTTTTTACGACGGATGTGGAATCTAGGGGTCATGATTCGTGGACATTTACCAAAAAAAATGCATTCCGACAGTTTCTGAGAAAGAATGCTGGTAGAGGAATTTTGTTGATAAATCTTCGCGAATCATGACCGGGAGATTCTAGATCAGTCATAAAAAAAAATTTGTACAAAAAAAATTTATCAACATTTAACATTTAAAATTTATCAACAAATTTAGAAACATCGATCTAGATCTTTGAATCGAAAAATAATGATTTTCGAGATAGTTATGAGGCAAAAACTGATTTTTACAATTTTGTCGATAAATACCTCAAAAAATAATATTTTTGAATTCAAAACCCCATGAATTGTTGGCAAATGATCTCACCTTCCACCTCCATTCGGAATTTCTACGCTGCGACTCATAGAATCGGAGATATGAGGGAAAAAGTGAATTCCTCAAAAAACGGAAAGGGGTATCTCTTTAAATGTTGACCAAGAAACGGAAATTTGTCAGAAAAACGAAAAAATCATTTGTGACACATGATTTCTACCGCAAATTTCCTCAGCTTCTCAATGGATCCATCAGAAGAGATTCATCTCCAATATTTCTAATGATTAAGAGGATTTATCACGATATAGATACTGACAATATCATAAAAACTCTTCGAATCAATAGCAGTATTGGAGATAGGTTCTCTCTCATCATTTCATTTGAAAGCTGAGGAAATTTGGCATTGCAATCATGTGTCAGTAATGATTTTTTCGTATTTTTCAGAAATACTTTTCAACTTTTCTGGTCAGGATTTGATGGGATTTTTGGAAAAATCCACAATTTTGTTCATATCTCCAGTTCTATTTGTCGTAGCGTGGAAATTTCAAATGAGGATGAAAAATGAGATCATTGGCCATCGATTTATAGGGTCCTGAATCGAAAAATATCGATTTTTGAGATAGTTATGAGGCGAAAACTGATTTTCACAATTTTGTCGATAAATACCTTAAAAATAAATATTTTCCAATTCAAAGCCCCATATATCGATGGCAAATGATCTCACCTTTCACCTCCACTCACAATTTTTACGCTGCAACTAATAGAACCTGAGATATGTCGAGAAAAGTGAATTCCTATAAAAATAGAAAGGAGTACCCCTCAAATCTTGTCCAAGGGAGTAAAATTTTTCAGAAAGATGGAGAAATCAATTGTGACACATGTTTTCTACCGCGAATTTCCTCATCTCTGCAATGGAATCATCAGAAGAAACCTATCTCCAATATTTCTAACGATTCACAGGGTTTATTACGATACAAATACTCACAATATCATAAAAACTCTTCAAATGAATAGAAATATATGAGATAGGCCCTCTCTCATCATTTCATTGGGAAGCTGAAGAAATTTGCGATGGAAATCATGTTTCAGAAATGATTTTTTCGTATTTTCCAGAAATTCAACATTCCTGGTCAAGATTTGATGAGATTTTTGACAAAATTCACTTTTTCGTCCATATCTCCGGTTCTATCCTTCGTAGCGTGAAAATTCCGAATAGAGAAGTAAAATGAGATCATTTCCCATCGATTTATAGGGTTTTGGATCGAAAACTATCGATTTTCAAGATAGTTGAATGGCAAAAGCTGATTTTCACAATTTTGTCGATGAATACCTCGAAAAACAATATTATTGAATTCAAAGCCCCATGAATCGATGGCGAATAATCTCACCTTCCACCTGCATTTGGAATTTCTACGTTGCGACTAATAGAACTGGAGATATGTCGGGAAAAGTGAAGTACGAATGGGAAAAGTGGATTATGGATTGGAGAAGTGGATTACGAATGTGAAAAGTGGATTGCGGATGTGAAAAGTAAATTAGAAACTCCATGGTGATGCCATATTAAGGTCTATTTCACTCTACCTCTCTCATTCACCGAGATAATCACGAGAAACTGAGGAAACTCTATGGTGACCTCATATTTAGTTCTATTTCGCTCTATCTCGTTTATTAACTTAGAAAATCGTGAAAGAATGCAAAAACTCCCTGCTGATCCCATATTTAGATCTATTTGGCTCTATCTCGCTTATTTACCGAGAAAATCGCGAAAATCTGCAGAAGCTCTATAGTGATCCCATATTAAGGTCTATTTCGCTCTATATCTCTTATTTACTGACATAATCGCGAAAAACAGAATAAACTTTATGGTGACCCCATATTTAGATCTATTTCGCTCTATCTCGCTCATCTACCGAGGAAATCGTGAAATACTGCAGAAACTCCATGGTGATGCCATATTAAGGTCTATTTCACTCTATCTCTCTCATTTACCGAGATAATCACGAAAAACTGAGGTAACTCTATGGTGACCTCATATTTAGTTCTATTTCGCTCTATCTCACTTATTCACCGAGAAAATCGCGAAAAACTGCAGAAATTCTATGGTGATTCCATATTAAGGT
Organism: Aleiodes leptofemur; assembly: GCA_963942555.1. Lineage (NCBI taxonomy): Eukaryota > Metazoa > Arthropoda > Insecta > Hymenoptera > Braconidae > Aleiodes > Aleiodes leptofemur. Next base: position 17,063,155 of record OZ012616.1, on the reverse strand, counting down.
TCATTTCGCTCTATCTCGCTTATTTACCGAGATAATGACGAAAATCTGCAGAAGCTCTATAGTGATCCCATATTAAGGTCTATTTCGCTCTATATCTCTTATTTACTGACATAATCGCGAAAAACGGAATGAACTCTATGGTGACCCCATATTTAGATCTATTTCGCTCTATCTCGCTCATCTACGGAGAAAATCGTGAAATACTGCAAAAACTCCCTCATGATCCCATATTTAGATCTATTTCGCTCTATCTCGCTTATTTGCCAAGATAATGTTGAAAATCTGCAGAAGCTCTATGGTGATCCCATATTAAGGTCTATTTCGCTCTATCTCGCTTATTTGCCGAGATAATGACGAAAATCTGCAGAAATTCTATGGTAATCCCATATTAAGGTCTATTTCGCTCTATCTCGCTTATTGACCGAGATAATCGCGAAAAACTGCCAAAACTCCCTGCTGATCCCATATTTAGGTCTATTTCGCTCTATCTCGCTTATTTGCCGAGATAATGACGAAAATCTGCAGAAATTCTATGGTAATCCCATATTAAAGTCTATTTCGCTCTATCTCGCTTATGTACCGAGATAATTGCGAAAAACTGCAGAAACTCCCTGCTGATCCCATATTTAGGTCTATTTCACTCTATCTCGCTTATAGACCGAGATAATCGCGAAAAACTGCCAAAACTCCCTGCAGATCCCATATTTAGGTCTATTTCGCTCTATCTCGCTTATTTGCCAAGATAATGGCGAAAATCTGCTGAAGCTCTATGGTGATCCCATATTGAGGTCTATTTCGCTCTATCCCTCTTATGTACCGAGATAATTGCGAAAAACTGCAGAAACTCCCTGCTGATCCCATATTTAGGTCTATTTCACTCTATCTCGCTTATAGACCGAGATAATCGCGAAAAACTGCCAAAACTCCCTGCTGATCCCATATTTAGGTCTATTTCGCTCTATCTCGCTTAATTACCAAGATAATGGCGAAAATCTGCTGAAGCTCTATGGTGATCCCATATTGAGGTCTATTTCGCTCTATCCCTCTTATTTGTCGAGATAATGACGAAGAACTGCAGAAACTCCCTGCTGATCCCATATTTAGGTCTATTTCGCTCTATCTCTCTTATTTACCGAGAAAATCACGAAAATCTGCAGAAATTCTATGGTAATCCCATATTAAGGTCTATTTCGCTCTATCTCGCTTATGTACCGAGATAATTGCGAAAAACTGCAGAAACTCCCTGCTAATCCCATATTTAGGTCTATTTCACTCTATCTCGCTTATTTGCCAAGATAATGGCGAAAATCTGCTGAAGCTCTATGGTGATCCCATATTGAGGTCTATTTCGCTCTATCCCGCTTATTTGTCGAGATAATGACGAAAAATTGCAGAAACTCCCTGCTGATCCCATATTTAGGTCTATTTCGCTCTATCTCGCTTATTTACCGAGAAAATCACGAAAATCTGCAGAAATTCTATGGTAATCACATATTAAGGTCTATTTCGCTCTATCTCGCTTATGTATCGAGATAATTGCGAAAAACTGCAGAAATTCTATGAGCATCCCATATTTACGTTTATTTCGCTCTATCTCGCTTATGTATCGAGATAATTGCGAAAAACTGCAGAAATTCTATGAGCATCCCATATTTACGTTTATTTCGCTCTATCTCGCTTATTTGCCGACATAATGACGAAAATCTGCAGAAACTCCCTGCTGATCCCATATTTACGTTTATTTCACTCTATCTCGCTTATTTGCCGACATAATGACGAAAATCTGCAGAAACTCCCTGCTGATCCCATATTTAGGTCTATTTCACTCTATCTCGCTTATTGACCGAGATAATCGCGAAAAACTGCCAAAACTCCCTGCTGATCCCATATTTAGGTCTATTTCGCTCTATCTCGCTTATTTGCCGAGATAATGACGAAAATCTGCAGAAATTCTATGGTAATCCCATATTAAGGTCTATTTCGCTCTATCCCGCTTATTTGTCGAGATAATGACGAAAAACTGCAGAAACTCCCTGCTGATCCCATATTTAGGTCTATTTCACTCTATCTCGCTTATAGACCGAGATAATCGCGAAAAACTGCCAAAACTCCCTGCTGATCCCATATTTAGGTCTATTTCACTCTATCTCGCTTATTTGCCAAGATAATGGCGAAAATCTGCTGAAGCTCTATGGTAATCCCATATTAAGGTCTATTTCGCTCTATCCCGCTTATTTGTCGAGATAATGACGAAAAACTGCAGAAACTCCCTGCTGATCCCATATTTAGGTCTATTTCGCTCTATCTCGCTTATTTACCGAGAAAATAACGAAAATCTGCAGAAATTCTATGGTAATCCCATATTAAGGTCTATTTCGCTCTATCTCGCTTATGTACCGAGATAATTGCGAAAAACTGCAGAAACTCCCTGCTAATCCCATATTTAGGTCTATTTCACTCTATCTCGCTTATAGACCGAGATAATCGCGAAAAAGTGCCAAAACTCCCTGCTGATCCCATATTTAGGTCTATTTCACTCTATCTCGCTTATTTGCCAAGATAATGGCGAAAATCTGCTGAAGCTCTATGGTGATCCCATATTGAGGTCTATTTCGCTCTATCCCGCTTATTTGTCGAGATAATGACGAAAAACTGCAGAAACTCCCTGCTGATCCCATATTTAGGTCTATTTCGCTCTATCTCGCTTATTTGCCAAGATAATGGCGAAAATCTGCAGAAGCTCTATGGTGATCCCATATTGAGGTCTATTTCGCTCTATCTCGCTTATTTGCCGAGATAATGACGAAAATCTGCAGAAATTCTATGGTAATCACATATTAAGGTCTATTTCGCTCTATCTCGCTTATGTATCGAGATAATTGCGAAAAACGGCAGAAACTCCCTGCTGATCCCATATTTAGGTCTATTTCACTCTATCTCGCTTATAGACCGAGATAATCGCGAAAAACTGCCAAAACTCCCTGCTGATCCCATATTTAGGTCTATTTCACTCTATCTCGCTTATTTGCCAAGATAATGGCGAAAATCTGCTGAAGCTCTATGGTAATCCCATATTAAGGTCTATTTCGCTCTATCCCGCTTATTTGTCGAGATAATGACGAAAAACTGCAGAAACTCCCTGCTGATCCCATATTTAGGTCTATTTCGCTCTATCTCGCTTATTTACCGAGAAAATAACGAAAATCTGTAGAAATTCTATGGTAATCCCATATTAAGGTCTATTTCGCTCTATCTCGCTTATGTACCGAGATAATTGCGAAAAACTGCAGAAACTCCCTGCTAATCCCATATTTAGGTCTATTTCACTCTATCTCGCTTATAGACCGAGATAACCGCGCAAAACTGCTAAAACTCCCTGCTGATCCCATATTTAGGGCTATTTCGTTCTATCTCGCTTATTTGCCAAGATAATGGCGAAAATCTGCAGAAGCTCTATGGTGATCCCATATTGAGGTCTATTTCGCTCTATCTCGCTTATTTGCCGAGATAATGACGAAAATCTGCAGAAATTCTATGGTAATCACATATTAAGGTCTATTTCGCTCTATCTCGCTTATTTACCGAGAAAATCGCGAAAAACTGCAGAAATTCTATGAGCATCCCATATTTACGTTTATTTCGCTCTATCTCGCTTATTTGCCGACCTAATGACGAAAATCTGCAGAAACTCCCTGCTGATCCCATATTTAGGTCTATTTCACTCTATCTCGCTGATTGACCGAGATAATCGCGAAAAACTGCCAAAACTCCCTGCTGATCCCATATTCAGGTCTATTTCGCTCTATCTCGCTTATTTGCCGAGATAATGACGAAAATCTGCAGAAATTCTATGGTAATTCCATATTAAGGTCTATTTCGCTCTATCACGCTTATGTACCGAGATAATTGCGAAAAACTGCAGAAATTCCCTGCTGATCCCATATTTAGGTCTATTTCACTCTATCTCGCTTATAGACCGAGATAATCGCGAAAAACTGCCAAAACTCCCTGCTGATCCCATATTTAGGTCTATTTCGCTCTATCTCGCTTATTTGTCAAGATAATGGCGAAAATCTGCTGAAGCTCTATGGTGATCCCATATTGAGGTCTATTTCGCTCTATCCCGCTTATTTGTCGAGATAATGACGAAAAACTGCAGAAACTCCCTGCTGATCCCATATTCAGGTCTATTTCGCTCTATCTCGCTTATTTACCGAGAAAATCACGAAAATCTGCAGAAATTCTATGGTAATCACATATTAAGGTCTATTTCGCTCTATCTCGCTCATGTATCGAGATAATTGCGAAAAACGGCAGAAACTCCCTGCTGATCCCATATTTCGGTCTATTTCGCTCTATCTCGCTTATTTACCGAGAAAATCGCGAAAAACTGCAGAAATTCTATGAGCATCCCATATTTACGTTTATTTCGCTCTATCTCGCTTATTTGCCGACATAATGACGAAAATCTGCAGAAACTCCCTGCTGATCCCATATTTAGGTCTATTTCACTCTATCTCGCTTATTGACCGAGATAATCGCGAAAAACTGCCAAAACTCCCTGCTGATCCCATATTTAGGTCTATTTCGCTCTATCTCGCTTATTTGCCGAGATAATGACGAAAATCTGCAGAAATTCTATGGTAATCCCATATTAAGGTCTATTTCGCTCTATCTCGCTTATGTATCGAGATAATTGCGAAAAACGGCAGAAACTCCCTGCTGATCCCATATTTAGGTCTATTTCACTCTATCTCGCTTATAGACCGAGATAATCGCGAAAAACTGCCAAAACTCCCTGCTGATCCCATATTTAGGTCTATTTCACTCTATCTCGCTTATTTGCCAAGATAATGGCGAAAATCTGCTGAAGCTCTATGGTAATCCCATATTAAGGTCTATTTCGCTCTATCCCGCTTATTTGTCGAGATAATGACGAAAAACTGCAGAAACTCCCTGCTGATCCCATATTTAGGTCTATTTCGCTCTATCTCGCTTATTTACCGAGAAAATAACGAAAATCTGTAGAAATTCTATGGTAATCCCATATTAAGGTCTATTTCGCTCTATCTCGCTTATGTACCGAGATAATTGCGAAAAACTGCAGAAACTCCCTGCTAATCCCATATTTAGGTCTATTTCACTCTATCTCGCTTATAGACCGAGATAACCGCGCAAAACTGCTAAAACTCCCTGCTGATCCCATATTTAGGGCTATTTCGTTCTATCTCGCTTATTTTCCAAGATAATGGCGAAAATCTGCAGAAGCTCTATGGTGATCCCATATTGAGGTCTATTTCGCTCTATCTCGCTTATTTGCCGAGATAATGACGAAAATCTGCAGAAATTCTATGGTAATCACATATTAAGGTCTATTTCGCTCTATCTCGCTTATTTACCGAGAAAATCGCGAAAAACTGCAGAAATTCTATGAGCATCCCATATTTACGTTTATTTCGCTCTATCTCGCTTATTTGCCGACCTAATGACGAAAATCTGCAGAAACTCCCTGCTGATCCCATATTTAGGTCTATTTCACTCTATCTCGCTGATTGACCGAGATAATCGCGAAAAACTGCCAAAACTCCCTGCTGATCCCATATTCAGGTCTATTTCGCTCTATCTCGCTTATTTGCCGAGATAATGACGAAAATCTGCAGAAATTCTATGGTAATTCCATATTAAGGTCTATTTCGCTCTATCACGCTTATGTACCGAGATAATTGCGAAAAACTGCAGAAATTCCCTGCTGATCCCATATTTAGGTCTATTTCACTCTATCTCGCTTATAGACCGAGATAATCGCGAAAAACTGCCAAAACTCCCTGCTGATCCCATATTTAGGTCTATTTCGCTCTATCTCGCTTATTTGTCAAGATAATGGCGAAAATCTGCTGAAGCTCTATGGTGATCCCATATTGAGGTCTATTTCGCTCTATCCCGCTTATTTGTCGAGATAATGACGAAAAACTGCAGAAACTCCCTGCTGATCCCATATTCAGGTCTATTTCGCTCTATCTCGCTTATTTACCGAGAAAATCACGAAAATCTGCAGAAATTCTATGGTAATCACATATTAAGGTCTATTTCGCTCTATCTCGCTCATGTATCGAGATAATTGCGAAAAACGGCAGAAACTCCCTGCTGATCCCATATTTCGGTCTATTTCGCTCTATCTCGCTTATTTACCGAGAAAATCGCGAAAAACTGCAGAAATTCTATGAGCATCCCATATTTACGTTTATTTCGCTCTATCTCGCTTATTTGCCGACATAATGACGAAAATCTGCAGAAACTCCCTGCTGATCCCATATTTAGGTCTATTTCACTCTATCTCGCTTATTGACCGAGATAATCGCGAAAAACTGCCAAAACTCCCTGCTGATCCCATATTTAGGTCTATTTCGCTCTATCTCGCTTATTTGCCGAGATAATGACGAAAATCTGCAGAAATTCTATGGTAATCCCATATTAAGGTCTATTTCGCTCTATCTCGCTTATGTACCGAGATAATTGCGAAAAACTGCAGAAACTCCCTGCTAATCCCATATTTAGGTCCATTTCACTCTATCTCGCTTATAGACCGAGATAACCGCTCAAAACTGCCAAAACTCCCTGCTGATCCCATATTTAGGTCTATTTCGCTCTATCTCGCTTATTTGCCAAGATAATGGCGAAAATCTGCTGAAGCTCTATGGTGATCCCATATTGAGGTCTATTTCGCTCTATCCCGCTTATTTGTCGAGATAATGACGAAAAACTGCAGAAACTCCCTGCTGATCCCATATTTAGGTCTATTTCGCTCTATCTCGCTTATTTACCGAGAAAATCGCGAAAAACTGCAGAAATCCAATGGTGATCCTATATCAAGGTCTATTTCGCTCTATCTCGCTTATTTACCGAGATATTTGCGAAAAACTGCAGAAACTCCCTGCTGATCCCATATTTACGTCAATTTCGCTCTATCTCGCTTATTTGCCGAGATAATGACGAAAATCTGCAGAAACTCCCTGCTGATCCCACATTTCGGTCTATTTCACTCTATCTCGCTTATTGACCGAGATAATCGCCAAAAATTGCCAAAACTCCCTGCTGATCCCATATTTAGGTCTATTTCGCTCTATCTCGTTTATTTGCCAAGATAATGGCGAAAGTCTGCAGAAGCTCTATGGTGATCCCATATTTACGTCTATTTCGCTCTATCGCGCTTATTTGCCGAGATAATTGCGAAAATCTGCAGAAGCTCCTATGGTAATCCCATATTAAGGTCTATTTCGCTCTATCTCGCTTAGTTGCACAAGATAATGACGAAAATCTGCAGAAGCTCCCTGCTGATCCCACATTTCGGTCTATTTCACTCTATCTCGCTTATTGATCGATAATGACGAAAATCTGCAGAAGCTCTATGGTAATCCCATATTTACGTCTATTTCGCTCTATCTCGCCTATTTGCCGAGATAATGGCGAAGAACTGCAGTAATTTCATAAATGCCTGTCACGCAAATTGTCTTTCAAAATGTCTGTCATGCAAATTGTCTTTCAAAATGTCTGTCATGCAAATTGTCTTTCAAAATGTCTGTCATGCAAAGTGTCTTTCAAAATGTCTGTCATGAAAAGTGTCTTTCAAAATGTCTGTCATGCAAATTGTCTTTTAAAATGTCTGTCATGCAAATTGTCTTCAAAATGTCTGTCATGCAAAGTGTCTTTCAAAATGTCTGCCATGCAAAGTGTCTTTCAAAATGTCTGTCATGCAAAGTGTCTGTCAAAATGTCTGTCATGCAAAGTGTCTGTCAAAATGTCTGTCATGCAAAGTGTCTGTCAAAATGTCTGTCATGAAAAGTGTCTTTCAAAATGTCTGTCATGCAAATTGTCTTTCAAAATGTCTGTCATGCAAATTGTCTGTCATGCAAATTGTCTTTCAAAATGTCTTTCAAAATTTTGTCGATCTCCGTCCGCTTAATCGGGGGGGGGGGGGGGGTTTGTTTCGTAAAATCGCTCTGGTCCGCTCTGGTCCGCTATGGTCCGCTATGGTCCGCTGTGGTCCGCTATGGTCCGCTGCGATAGTAAAGAATTGCAAATTTTACATAGGAATGGAGTGCTCTATAGGGAAAATTTGCAATTTTTCATAGGAATGGAGTGCTCTATAGGGGAAATTTGGAATTTTACATAGGAATAGAGTGCTTTATAGGGGAAATTTGCAGTTTTACTTAGAAATCGAGTGTTCTATAAGGAACATTTGCAATTTCGCGTAGAAATAGAGTGTTCTATATGGAATATTCGCAATTTCACGTAGGAATAGAGTGTTCTATAGGGCACATCTACAATTTGAGTCGTACAGAACAACTCTAGTCTTGTGGAACAACTCTAGTCTTGTGGAACAGCTCTAGTCCTGTGGAACTACTCCAGTCCTGTGGAACAAGTCTAGTCCTGTGGAAGGACTCTAGTCCTGTGGAACAACTACAGTCCTGTGGGAGAACTCTAAGCATGCAGTGTTTCATTGGGAAAATTGGGAATTTCACTAAGGATAGAGGGTTTTATAGGGAACATTCACTATTCTACATGAAAGCGAAGTGTTTTATAGGATGAATTTGAAATTTCACATAAGAATAGAGTGTTTCATAAGAGGGATTTGTGATTTTACACAGGAATGGAGTGTTTTACAGAGAAAATTCACAATTTTACTAGGAATAGAGGGTTTTACAGGGAGAATTTGCAATTTTACATTGTAATAGAGTGTTTTATATAGAAAATTTGCAATTTTACATGACAATCAAGGTTTTTATAAGAGAAATTTGCAAGTTTACATGAGAATAGAGTTTTTCATGAGGAAAATCAATTTGAAATACCAACTACCCTTCAGTACACCTTCAAATCTTGTCCAAGGCAGTCAAATTAATCAGAAAAACGGGACAATCATTTGTGACACATGTTTTCTACCGCAAATTCCCTCAGCTGTTCAATGGAATCATGAGAAAAAATCCATCTCCGATATTTCTAATAATTAAGAGAGTTTATCACTATACAAATACTGACAATATCATAAAAACTCTTCAAATCAATAGAAATATTGGAGATAGGCTCTCTCTCATCATTCCATCGAAAAGCTGAGGAAATTTGCGATGGAAATCATGTGTCAGGAATGATTTTTTCGTATTTTTCAGAAATTCAACTTTTCTGGTCACGATTTGATGAGATTTTTGGAAAAAATCACTTTTTTGTCCATATCTCTGGTTCTATCTGTCGTAGCGTGAAAATTCTGAATGGAGACGAAAGATGAGATCATTTGCCACTGACTTATAGGGTTTTAGATCGAAAAATGTTTATTTTCACGATAGTTATGAGGCAAAAATTGATTTTCACAATGTCGTCGATAAATACCTGAAAAATTGATATTTTTTATTTTAAAGCTCCATAAATCTATGACAAATGACCTCACCTTTCACCTCCATTCGGAATTTTCACGCTGCAGCTAATAGAACAGGAGATATGTCGAAAAAAGTGAATTTCTCCAAAAACAGAAAGGGGTACCCCTTCAAATCTCGACCAAGAAAGTGAAATTTTTCAAAAAGACGAAAAAATCATTTGTGACACATGATTTCTACCGTAAATTTCCTCAGCTCTTCAATGGAATCATCAGAAATAATGCATCTCCAATATTTCGAATGAATAAGAGAGTTCATGACGATATAGATCCTGACAAAATCATAAAAACTCTTCAAATCAATAGAAATATTGGGGATAGGCTCTCTCTCATCATTCCACTGGAAAGCTGAGAAAATTTGCCATGGGAATCATGTGTCAGGAATGATTCTTTCGTATTTTTCAGAAATTCAACTTCTCTGGTCAAGATTTGATGGGATATTTGGAAAAAGTCACTATTTCGTGCACATCTCTGGTTCTATTTGTCGTAGCCTGAAAATTCTGAATGGAGACGAAAGATGAGATCATTTGCCATCGATTTATAGGGTTTTTGATCGAAAAATGTTGATTTTCACGATAGTTATGGGGCAAAAACTGATTTTCACAATTCCGTCGATAAATACCTTAAAAATCAATATTTTTGATTTCAAAGCCCCATCAATCGATGACAAATGACCTCACCTTTCACCTCCATTCGGAATTTTTACGCTGCAACTAATAGAACCAGAGATATGTTGACAAAAGTGAATTTCTCCAAAAACGGAAAGGGGTAACCTTTCAAGTCTTGACCAAGAAAGTGAAATTTCTCAGAAAGACGAAAAAATCATTTGTGACTTATGATTTCTACCGCAAATTTCCTCAGCTTTTCAATGAAATCATCAGAAAAAATCCATCTCCAGTATTTCTAATGATTTAGTTGTCAATTTCGATTTTTAGAGCCAAAGTCCTATGATCTACCTTCCTTGGACCCTATTCTACAGATCTCCTCGAGAAAATAGACACTTCACATTGAATTCCATATAGAAATGGCTTGGAAAGTGCAAAACATATGGGGCACCCCCAGTTCTCCCGGTAATTAATTTATTATTGAAGTACAGGGAGCAGTATAAGGTATATTTTATGCAACGTTTTTAAGTGGAAATAATTAAAATAGTAGAAACCATGAATAACCGATTGTATCATTTTATATCGGATAAAACAATGACTATCTAATGCCCCTTCATTACTCATTTATCTATGTAGCGAGTCATTCTATCTTGAAATTATTTTTCTAAATCCTCAATAATTTATATTCCACACATCAATTTTCTTCTCATTTTTATGTTGTCAGCTAAATTTAGTCAACATCTATATAGTGATAAAAGTGACGGTAAGAATGAGAGGGATGACTCATAATCCATTATTCATTCACTTTAATATGTATCTCTCATTGATTTTCATTCTTTCATCCATAATTTCCGAAAGTTTCAATGAAAACAAAAAAAATTCGAAAAGTGACACTTTTTGAATTTCTTAAGCCGGCGCTTTAGTTCAAGGCAGCCTCCATTACCCCGGCGACAATTCGCACGGCGACAGTTCGAGTTGTCTCAGCCTGGGGTGCTATTCCCAGGGGATAGATTCCGCGCGTTATAAGGTACTGCGTTATAACGTAAAAGCGTTATAATTTTGCTCCCGACAGGGGGCATTTCATTCGCATAAGGGACAAATTGATTGTGGTTTGGAACACTCTTTCATTTTGGAGCGTTGGAATTTTCAGCAATATGGCTGATGATCGTGAGTTGCATTACTCAAAAAATGCGTAAATTCATTTTGGAGTAATGCATATTTCATTTAATTGCGATTTACCTGGCAAGTCTCTGTGAACAAACTTACGAAAATACGTTCGAAAATTTTCTCGCTTTGAATTTGAATCGGTTCTGTGTTCTCGAACTCCACTGAATGAGTCAATTAGCTTCTACGATGCCCTCTGCCGGGAGCAAAATTATAACGGTTTTACGTTATCTTATAACGCGCGGAATCTATCCCCAGAGCATTTAGTTTGGGTTAAGATTATTTTCCCGGCAGGGGACAGCAGTGAGTTTCCGAAGAAAATAGAGCTGTTTTGAGAACGCTTCACTTTTGCCTCTGAATGACAGAGGTTATCGATCATCAATTGGCTGTATAGACTGATGGCTGAAGGCAAGCTTTGTCTTTCTTCATTTTGCTACGATTATTGTACAGCTGGCCTCCATTCGCATAAGCTGTACAGCCAATTGATGATTGATAACCTCTGTCATTCAGAGGCAAAAGTGAAGCGTTCTCAAACCAGCTCTATTTTCTTCGGAAACTCACTGCTGTCCCCTGCCGGAAAAATAATCTTAACCCAAACTAAATGCTCTGGGAATAGCACCCCTGGTAGATCTAGTTACCTTGGTTCAGGATAGTGGCGATTCGTTGCTTAGCTCTTAGATGGTGCTAAAGTTCCAGCGTGCTTGGCGCGAAAATTTAAAAATATCATCAAATGAGAGCTCAAGTCGCTGTTTTGATTAAAAAATGTGTTCTCTTTGTCGTAGGTTATGCGCCCGACGCTCCGAAAATAACCGATACATAAGTCCTGGATATTTTTCGTCTATTTTATCTCTGTTAATAATACCGTTTTATCCTACAAAGCCAGGATAATAATAATCAAATAATTATAATAATAGTCGTGGTGATAATGATCATGTTTTCTTATTTATATAGGAGAAAACTAAATATAAAATGTACAAAAAGCCTAGAGGCATACTATGCATTGTGATGATTGGTTAAAAATGACGACGCAGTATAGTCCGATTTTTAAAAGGATTACTTTTCCGAGAGCCCGAAACCGTATCTAACCTTACTTAAAAAAAGTAAACCTTTCGGTAATCGGACTATAGCTCACAATATATAACTGCAAATGTGCCAACGAGAGTGTCGCTTCTGTTTGGATCTCTATTTTCTATGACAGCCGAGACTAGAGCATCTTATTGTAATCGCTCATTGTTTCATTTTTAAAAAAACTAAAGAAAAGAAAAAATGGACAATCATTCCATTAATAAATTATTCTCATAAGCAATGTATAGTCGATAAAAATTTATTCAATCTGCACATTAAAGTTTGGTGAGAATGTATTATTAATTGCTTAAAAAAGTCATTCTCATTTTTTTTGCATCTCTCATCAATAGAATCTAACCTAAAATAAATGCTTCCAGAGTATAAAAAATCGTGGAGGAAATGGCGGTCGGAACGACAAAAGTAGTCCAAGTGACGAACATAGCACCACAAGCTACCAAGGATCAAATGCAGACACTCTTTGGATATCTCGGTAAGATCGAAGATATTAGATTGTATCCAACAATAAGGGACGTTGCTGTACCAGTACAATCGAGAATTTGTTACATCAAATTTCATGATCAGGGAAGTGTTGCAGTTGCTCAGCATATGACCAATACAGTTTTCATCGACAGAGCTCTTATTGTTATTCCATATCAGAATGGTGACATTCCTGATGAACAGAGGGCCCTTGAATTAACCAACAATGGTACAGTTGTACCAGGTCAGTAACAAATAAGAACTTTTATGAATATACCATATTCCATTTCTCTCATAGGGTTTAACAATTTTCAAAATTCATTATCTCAGATGACACATTATTCATAATTTCCGATAAAAATATTCATGATATTCTCAAGAATGATACCACAGACAAGCAGACACGAAAAGAAATACTTCTGAAAAATTTTGAACAATTTATTGTTGGATTAAATTTCTCACAAAATCATATGTAGCTGTGAATCGCCGGAGAAATCTCAAATGAAAATTATAATTTTTTTTTACATTGCCATTTTTTTTTTCAATCAATTTCAAATATAGGATCGTGAATGAATCATGATTAATTTCTCTCTAATTTTGTTCCAGGTTTATATCCATCAGAACCGAAATTACCACCCAATGTTGTAAATTCCATTGAAGGAATTCCTCCAAACCACGTTATAACGACAATGGATCCAAAATTGGAGGCAAATGGGTTGCCACCTTATCCAAATCTTCCCGGGCATCTGGATAGTCGAAAAATTGAAGAAATCCGTCGTACTCTCGTAGTTGCCAATCTCGATTCGTCAGTATCAGTTGATCAACTTTTGGATTTCTTCGTTTCCAATAATGTAGAGATTAAATACCTTCGCCTCTGTACAAGAGATTCCGATACAGATCATTATGCTCTTCTCGAATTGAATGAGCAATCCCAAGTAGTTAGTGTATTGATGCTGAATGGTAAATTATTATCTGACAAGCCAATAAAGCTTTATCATTCAACTCAAGCAATTGCCAAACCAGAGGCAAAAAGTAATGAAGCAGCACAAAAAGAAATCGAAGAGGCAATGTCACGTGTTAAAGAGGCACACAATTTAATATCAGCAGCTATCGATCCAATGATTGGGATGCTATCAAAGGACAAAAGAAGTCGTAGTGGCTCCAGAGGTAGAAAAACAAGATCGAGATCACGTGGGCATAGTCGACGACGTTCAAGATCAAGGAAACGATCGAGATCGAGACATGGACGATCACGTTCACGACATCGTCATCATCATCATCGTTCTAGATCCCGTTCAAAACGTTCGAGATCTAGGGAACGTCGACATAAATCATCATCATCAAGACGTAAAAGTACTTCTAGAGGACGTCACAGATCTAGATCTAGATCGAGAAGTTCAAGATCAAGAAGAACTAGATCAAGATCCAGGGATCGCAAGAAAAAGTCGCCCAAGAGGAAGTCGAGATCCAGATCAAGGAGCAAACGATCAAAGTCCAAATCAAGAAAGAGATCCAGATCGAAATCGAAAACAAGATCATCCAAATCTAAATATTTAGACAAGTCTAAAGATAAAGATCATAAAGATAAGGAAAGGAGGCGAAGCAAGGATAAAGTGGAAAGCAATGGGAAGAAAAGTGATGAGAAAGATAGAGATAGGGATAGGGAGAAAAATGATCGGAAAAAAGAGAGACGCTCTGAGAAGGAGAAAGATCGAGGAAGATCCGAGGAAAATCCTGGTACTTCACGTGCTGGGTCTGATTACAGTGATAGCAAAGATAAAAATGATGATAACTAGAACAAAATACTACTTTCTAATGTCAGAGGGATCACATTTCAAGTGTCAAGATATATAATAGACTTTAACAAACATTTACATGCACAAAAAGGACCGCGATATTTTCGAATATTGAAATATTATAAAGATCTTCACAACGGTATCAATAAAAAACGTGGTGGTCCAAAAATCTTTTGACTAAAGAGAATCATCAATTTATATATCCTATAGTAGTACAACACTCATGTAGTACAACAAAAAGTTAGTCAGAATCATTCCTCGCAGAAAAGAAAAAGCTTCTGTTGAATAGCGTCATTATAATTTTATTTAATCCAAAATCATTATGAAGGTACATGAAAATATCTCGTTATTTCTTGTTAAATCGGCATAATTCGATTGATTTGTCAATTAATGATATTTGCTTCCATGAATAAATTCATCACTTGAAACTATTGTTATGGATACTAACAAGTGAGTTTCCGACAAGGAATTCTGGGTACTGGAATCAAGTTTCTTTCTTCCCTTGAGGTTCTGTAAATGTAATAATTTTCATTCAATTTCCTCGCTCGCCCTTTTTTTTCATTATTCTTTTTACTTACTCATCAACAACATACCCAGATCTTGTTGCTTGATTATAATAAACATCATCGTATTGGGGAATTTTCACCGGAAAATAGTTAACTCGAAAAAGATCCTTTTGGGCTCGCTTAGCCGTTGAACGACGTTTCAAAAGTACCTTGTGTGTGTGTGTGTGTGCGTAACAAAATAAAATGTGTCAAGTTTAATGAGAATAAACATTAAAGCTGAATATGCAAGTAATTAGGAGATAATTTACCAATCCTGAGTCTTTTTTATGTAGAATTTGTCCTGACATTTTCCCCAATTCTAACGAATCATCTTTATTACTCTTCTTCTTCTTATCTCTTATATAGTCAAACTCAATTGCTCCTTTCACAAAATAGTATTAAAAAATTATGGTGAATAATCCGTTAATTGATTTACATCTTCATTTCATACTTACTTATTACACACTCGTCATATTGGTCCAAAATGTTTATTCCTAGAAAAGCTGAAAGTGTATTGGGATATCTGAGATCCATTATGGTGAGTATAGTGGCAAGGAATAGACATAAAAATCCTAAAATTCATAAATTATATTTATATTTTACTTTCTATCAAGATTATTCAGAATAAAACTATTTCATTTATGTTCTCAATGCACAATACCTCCGCAACACGTGAGCCAAAATGTTGATCCCAATGATAACTCAAGAGTGTTCCTTTCGATAGGAATTTGTAGTGAAATAACATTACGTACAGATATCCACACTATGCAGCTTGACAACTCGAGAATACCAATCAAGCCGGTAAAATATGCAGCATATCTTCCTACTGATTGTAGGGAAATATTTGCAAGAATCCAAGCAAATAATGCTGCCCTATAATTCATTGTTCTTCATTATTATATGAAAAAACAACACACTCTCGTGTGAGAGGCTTGAATTATTTTCCAGAATTAAGTGAAAAATCACTAGAATTGAAAAAACGAGATGACTCAATGGTTTTCTTGAGATTCATAGTTTTGACCTTTTAATTCCGCGCTTTTTATGAGTAAAACTGGGATTTTCCTCTAGATATACTTAAAAGACAAATTCCATACCTCGCTTCAAGTTTTCTCAAGTTGAATTCCACTATATAAAATCAACTCATCTCATTTTATCTCTTCACTTTGCTGAATTTCATATTATTCCATAATAATTTTTGGGATTTGAATAATTTACCATAAAAGAATATGACAATACCAGCCAGCAGTTCTATAAAATCGTCCGAATCTGATACCTTCCCCTTCTATAATAAAATAATCTACTATCCAAATGATTGGGATTGGTAGTCCTCTTCGCTGTGCTTCTCTTAAGCTTTTCTGCAATTGGCCAGCTAATAATGAAAATTGAAAAAATCTTTCATTCATTTCTATGCTTCAATAATATGCTACATATTTTTAATGATTATTGACGTATCATCATTATCAAGAGCTCATTGCAAAAAGTAATATGGCAATCGTCAATTTAATAAACCATTTTACCATTTGGTCCGAAGCCAAATCTTCCTTGATCCCAAGTCCAAGAAAATCTTTCATTATAATCAATTGTTTCTCCTTGAAGAGATGTATTCTCGACATTACCAGCTTTTAACGTTATATTCACTGATCTTAAGCCAATCTTAACTCTTATTTCAGCATCAATCTCAGTTTTTTCACCGGCTTTATAAGGTGTCTTTGAATGAACGTAACCAACTTCCCACTGTTGACCATAATTTGATACTAAAAGCGAATTGTTTTCTATATTATTAAAACAATCAATTTTGATATTTACACCTGCACCTCATCTATAAAATTCAATTTTTATGTCTTACTCATTAGTAACAATCCAATTAGAATACTCAATTCGACTTGCAAGAATATACAGAAACTCTGCGAAGAATAAGAAATATTTAATTATAAAAAAATTCATTTATAATGAATAATGTAAAGTTGTAAAATGCATGAATAATAATATATGCATGCTTCCAAGCAACGAAAATAGATGGAAATCCAATTCTATAATATCATAATATTAATAATATCTAATCAAAAACATGTCGTTGCCTTAGTAATGAAAAGTCGCAAGGGCCATTTTCCCAATTTTTCACATTGCAAATAACTATAAGAGATGAGAAAGGAGATGAAAGATGGGATCGTTTGCCGTTGATTAATGGAGTTCTGAATTGAAAAAAAATAGATTTTCAAGATATTATGAAGCAAAAACAGATTTTCACAATAGTATCCTTGGATACAAAATCGATATTTTTCAATTCTAAACTCTATAAAGTGATGGCAGATGATCTCTCACCTCCCATCTTCATTTGGAGTTTATACTCTACGACTAATAGAACTAGAGATGTGTTCGAAAAAGTGCATTTGTTTCAAAAAAAATAGAAAGAGATGATCCTCCAAACGTTGACGAGAAAAATAGGATTTCTAAAAAATTCCCAAAAACTATATCTGACACATGATTTCTACCGCAAATCTCTTTAGCTTTTTAATGGAATCATCGGAAAGAATCTATCTCCAGCGGTTTTATTCTAATGTCCATTTTCCTCCACTCTCCTCAAATTTAAAAAATGTTGAAACCAATAGACGCGAATGCGTTATTAATTTTTCCCTGTTTTTTTGAAAATAGTAGAAGCAAAGATACCTGTAAATGTTGAGATAAGGTTTTTTCACTTTCACATTGTGAAATGTTATGTCATTTTGTTATCGGAATTTATAGCAAAAAAAAAATGTCCAGAATGTTATAAATTGAATTTTGCCAGTGGTTTT
Source organism: Aleiodes leptofemur (assembly GCA_963942555.1). Taxonomy (NCBI): domain Eukaryota; kingdom Metazoa; phylum Arthropoda; class Insecta; order Hymenoptera; family Braconidae; genus Aleiodes; species Aleiodes leptofemur. The sequence goes on along the minus strand of OZ012616.1, from coordinate 17,045,290 downwards.
GAGAGATATGCGATTTTTTGATTTTCATTCTTGAGTTACTTAGGCGACGATATAAATTATGTAGGAAATCATTTTCATTGAGTCTCTCACTCTGTTCATAAAAAGAAACTATTTTCTACACCATCATCCAAATTTTGCACATATATTAAAAAGAGAATTTCAAAAATTCCAGATTAAAAGCAGAGAGAGAATGACTCATTGATTCTACTTTCAATTTTCTGTTATTCATAATTAAATTAATAAAATATCCTCCAACAATTGATGCAATACAAATGAAAAGAAATGAAATAAACATCTTTTACCTTTGTTTTCCCATAGCCAAGAATAATGATCAAAAAAGTAACTGCAACAAGTATGAAAATGAACAGAATCACAACTTCATCAAGATCTACGGTCACTGGTGTTTTATTTTCTCCAAACATAGAGGGAAATCCCTCCATTCTTCCATATTGAAACATCTTTATTTTCCTTTTCTTCAGCTAACTGCCGTAGATTAAAATCAAATTAATTACACAAATCATCGAAAAAAAAACTTGATAGATGCCGCAGAAATTTTATGGAAATAAAATATATAAAAGCTTGGAACATCCTTGATTATTTCTTATCACTCGGATGACTTCCGTTTGTGCCTCGCGATTATTGAGGCAGTAGCGCCAAGCTGGTGATGAAATAAAGTCAACAGCTTTTCATGATTTCCATAATCAAAATGAATAATAATACTATTTGAAAAAGGAATTATTATAACCATGAGTATATACAGAACAAAAACCAAATTAGTCCATATTTTGACAATACCTGCGCATTTCGAAAATGAAATCTCTGCAAAAAACTTGCTGATTCTAGCGGAGTCTTGCCAGAGTGTGAAATACGAATTGACGATTGTTGCTATTTATCATGCACTTATTATGAATATTTTACTTTTCCATTTAAATTAATCATAAAAATTATCGAAAGTAAAAAGACTTTTTCTACAAAGTGTTTACAGGAAAATAAAAAAAAATGGAATAATCAAAGTGATTTTTTTTTATCAATCTATAATCAATTATTTACAGAGGTAATGGCCGTTAAACAAAATCTTAGCAGAGGGCCTCTGGTAAAACTTACCATAGCTTTCCACAAAAAAAAACTATTCCAATTGGTTCATTTTACCCAAAATAGAAAGAATGACAAAAACTTTACAAAGATAGTAATAACAATTATATTGATAATACTCAACAATTGATAAAACGTAATAAAACAAGAAGAAATAATTATTAATCAAATATGGAGAATCTCAAATGTTGCTCGGTAGGAGGGATTTGTCATTATGATTAGACCTTTTTGTATTATGATAGAGGTACGAGTGAACACGAAGGCTGTTGCTGTTTTTATACTTATTACCACAGAGTTTACAGGTAAGGCTTTCAAGTGGACCATGTATATAACGTACGTGAAGTTTTAAATTTTCTTTTCTTGTGAAATGCCTCAAACACCAGGGACAAGAGTACATTCTAACAATTTTTCCCCTCTCAACACGTAACGTTGGTCCAAGTTCAGAGACGACACGAAGAGTTGTTTCTAGAGGTAAAGTACTGTGATGAGGGATTCCTTTAACTGTTCGACGTCCCTTTGACGACTTTGACTGGGATGATGATGAGGCATGATTGTATCGTGTAGTTTTTGAGTTATTTCCATCATTTTGAGAGTCTAAAATTAAACATGAATTATCATAAACAAAATGGATTATATGATTTTGATTTAAAAAAATGGCAATAATTCCTTTAATTAATCTGGAAAATGTATGAAATCCACATTTTTATTGAAAAAAAAATTTTTTTTTTGGTTTTCCCCTATTTGAAAAATTATTGTCAAGTAATATCTTATTGTTTGCCCATGCTCATTTTACCTGGTGGCTTTTCACCATAATCTGACTGATAAGAGATCCCCTCAGCAGATATTATTTGATTTCGTGTCTCTGAATTTCCTGAGATAGTAATACCAGAGTTCGATGAACCCATTCCTCCATATCTGTAATCCAATGGTTTATCCTTGGGCATTTCATTTAAATCTGATGTAAAATCCAATGGCTCATCATCATCATCATTACTTGTCATTTTCTCAACACTCATATAATTATCATTTAACATTGCTTGTATCGATTCTACATCAGTGGCGGACTCTGTTTTCAATTGATTATTATCAACATTATGAAATGTAATTCTGGAAGACGAACAAGTTTCGGTAGATTTAGTTGACGGAAGATTAATTTGACTAGCACCGGATTCATCATCAAATGATGTTGTAAACTCTTCAAAATTCTCCTCTGGCGTCTCTTGAAGCTGCTCTGAACTGTCATCGTCTTTTTCAATTTTCAATTTTTCTTCCAGTCTTTCAATTTCATTATCATCATCATCATTATCACCATCTAATTTTTCTTTATTCTGAAACGAATAAAGAAATATAGGAAATGTAGCAAATTTTTAAAAAATTATCAATTCCAATAGAATGATTTCCAGTAAAGTTGTATATGAATAATCTTGAAATTTTATTTCCATGATCTGAAAATCTTGATAAATAGAAATATTTGGAAGAAAAACGTATAGGAAAATTATTTTAATTCAAAATAAATTTAGCAATTTTTCATCTCAACTATTAGAAATATCGAATATCGAAGATACTCTTGCATTGATAAAAAAAATTACAAATCATTTCATACCTCATTCTTGTCTTTAGTTAACCCTTTAATTTGTAGTGTCTCAGCAACTTTCAAAAAACTCGCAATATCCTCCTGTTTGATACTAACTTCACCTTTATACATAAATTGAAGCATTGCTGATAAATCACGATAATTAACGTCCTTGAGAATAACTATTGGATGTTTACAATAATTTGCCTGAAAAATTATTAGAATAATAAAAATTGTCAAACAATGCAGAAACAATCGCCACCAGTTCACCACAGTTTCAATTTGAAATCATAATTTTACCTTGAACAAATCCCTAAAGTATGTACTGCAAACAGACAATATTAATTTGTGTGCTCCAAGTATTTTTCCTTCAGCAGCCAAAGTAACATCAACAAGATGTTCATCAGACAATAATGAATACAATCCAGATGATAAATTTGTTGGAAAACTATTCCATACAAGTGAAAATTGTTCACCAGCCATTATTATTATTATTATTATTGAGTTATATCTCTTCTTTTTTTTTGTCAAAAAATTAATTCGAAAACTTTCACTAAAAATTCAAAAGTATAAATGAGCACACTCATGACACTATGTATAAAGGAGAAAATTAACAACTGAAATTATTATTATTATTTCTAATAATTACCGTAATATTATCTAACAATAGAAATTATCCTCTTCTTTTGGATATGAATTGGAGTGAAGGCAAACCCTAACAGGCTCCCATTAACCATCGTAATAACATTCCAACAACAGTAAAATAAATCTTTGTCACTAATTTGATCATTATTTTCTATTAATCATAAACATTTTCTTGATTATACAAATGATTGACTCTTTGTTTTATCATAGAATTTTCAATATAATTTTTTGAATTATAAATTTTATTTTCTCGTATTTTTAATGAGAACTAATAATCTTGTTATTTGATTCGTGTTTTGAGGTATATTTGAGGTATAATGCATAACTGCACCATGAATCATGCTCACATACGAGGTATATTTTTTTTTATTTACGACGAATATCATATGAGCCACAACGGTGTGGGATACAAAGAAAAGAGGGGGTAGTAATACTCTAACGGCACTAATGAGAACTAACTTGAGCATGATTCCATGGATTACTTTATTTATAGTCATTATTAATAAACAATGGATTTGCCAACTGAAATTTGAAATGGGTGACACGAATACTGGCAAAATTAATATCAATTTAAAGTGAGTTGAATAAAGGTATCGAGTGTTGAGCAAACTCAATGGTTATGATTACAAATTCTCTTGTTGTGTGGAAGCTCTCCGAACGAGCAAGGGTGTTGGAAAAATCTTGAATATAATCTTTCAATGTCTTAAATATTTCATGTAATTATTTCAAGGGATGTATTCCACAAAAGCAGTGCCAATGAAACAATGTAGAATAGTCTAGTTTTACCATATTCTTATAAAACATATTGACGTAACTACCAATATAGAAGTAGGAAAACCATATCTCCACATTTACGTCTCTTTGCTCTTACTGTTTTTTTTTTACTACTACAGAGAAAAACTAATAACGCTCCTACGTCTATTTGTTTTCAAGATTTTTTAATATTGGGTAAAGTGAAGGAAAATGGACATTAGAATGGAACGGCCAGAGATAGATTTTTTCTAATGATTCCATTAAAAGCTGAGGCAATTTGCGCCAGAAATCATGTGTCAGAAATAATTTTTTTGTATTTTTTAGAAATCGTATTTTTTTGGCCAAAGTTTGAAGGCCCTTTCCATTTTTGAAACACTTTTTTCAACATATTCCGGTATGTATACAACCAGTATTGGATGTAGCGTAGAAATCCTGAATGGAGGTGAAAGATGATTTGCCATCGATTTATGGGATTTTCAAATTGAAAATATCGTTTTGTAAGGTATTTATGGACACTATTGTAAAAATCAGTTTTTGTCCCATAACTATCTTAAAAATCGATATTTTTCAATTCAAAACCCCATAAATCGATGGCAAATCATCTTTCATCTCCATTCGGAATTTTTACGCTACGACCAATAGAACTGGAGATATGGTGAAAAGAGTTTTCCAAAAGTGGAAAGGGCCTTCAAACTTTGACCAAAAAAGTTGAATTTCTGAAAGATACAAAAAAATCATTTCTGACACATGGTTTCCACGGCAAATTGCCTCAGCTTTTCAATGAAAAGGCAAGAAAAACCTATCTCTAATATTTCTATTAATTCCAAGAATTTTTCACAATCTAGATATATCTGAAACTCAACTGTATCTATTTTACCCCTCATGTCTGTTCTGCCTCGATGTGTTATTCATCATTTCTTCTGGTCAGTCAAAACTAGTAAAAACAAAAAGAGGCAAGGGCTGGAGATGGGATTCTCTGTTAGTAATCTGCAGCACTTACGACCGTTTGTTATTTATCATTTTTTCTTTTGATCCATGCAAGAAAAGCCCACGAGATATCGATTGGAGTAAAAAATAAAATACGTACTTTTTGTTGTTTCCAATATGAAAAAATTGGAAAAATGGCACTTGCGACCATTTGTTACATTGATTGAATTCATTTATTGCAATAATTTGCATCAAAAAAATAATAGATAATTTACATCACCTCAACATACGTTCACAATTAAAATACAATTCTTTGTATATCTAATAATAATAATAATAATAATACTCATAACGCTAATAATAATAATAATAATGTATTCAATTCAGCAACTAATGAATTTTCATTTGATATAAAACTTTAAATGCTCAATTTCATGATATTTCACTATAACATGCAAGTTATTACTCATTGTAATAATATTCAATCAATTGATCCTCTTCACTACTCCTATGTTCCACTTCTATCCTCCATGTATGATCCAAATGATTATTCCTGTGTTACTTCCAAATATAAAATGAATAATATCACGTGATTGTGAGTGTATTTCGTCGTAGTAAAAGATAATATTCCTATGAAGCAAGAGTGTATATACGTTAGTGTATGAATAAATAAAATTGTAAAAACCATTTCCTATGTCGTGCGACATCTCAATAACAGTCAGCCTAAAGAATCCAAATTTGAGTTTTTGAAAATTTCATTTGAATTCTAAAAATTTTACATTTTTTTCCTCATTATATCTCAAATATTCCGTAATCAAATACTCATCCGGAAATCAATGATGATCCATAAGAAATGTTATTTCCTTTTCTTCTTTTAGAAAAATCATTTTAATTCGGAAGTTACACTGAATTTTGCAATACTTTCACCTCTATTTCTAATATCGATCAAGATTTAAGAAAATAGAAATACTCTATTAAAATTATATAATTAGTAAACATGAATTGTGATGGAATTAAACAACTATTGATAGAAAACTAAAAGTTGATTCAAAAATTCCAGAAAAAATACAAAATAATTGAACTCAACCGGCAAGAAAAAAATTGGATGAAAAAAAACATCACATATTTATCCAACGGAAATACGTCTCGTAACTATGAAATTCCTTATTCAGCTTTTCATAACGAGTTCTCTGATGAAAAAATAATTTAATTAGAATAATAAAATTTCGGCAATCTTTTGAATTGCTGTTTTCCATCAATTTTGTCAACGTAATTGATTGATTTAAATTTCTCCATTTGATCATTGCGTGCGTGAATTTAATACAGAATAATTAACATCTTTATACATTCAATCAAACAGCATCGAAATGGTTCTTTGAAACTCTGAATGATGAAATAAAGATTGAGAATAAATTAAAAATCATGATAATCAAGACAGCATTAGGACAAAGTGGTTTTTTTTTTAAGCATGTTTTAACACGTAAAATTATTATTTTTCAACTATAATCATGTCTCGTGCATAATTCCAGTTGACATCTTTGGACAGTTCTAAACTTTTGTTCCTCCTTGAATGATGCCGAATCATCATGAAAGGAAAATTCTTTTTGTCGCAATTTTTTTTCTTCTTCAATATTTATTCTTGTGTTGTTGAAAGCCTCTTGCAAATTTTATCATTCCACTTTTTCTCTATGTTATCATAATCGTATAATATATATCGATTCTATAAAGTAATAATATTTAAGGGTGTTTTTTTTTTGCTATTTATTATGTGCAAATAACCCGGAATTAGAAATGCGAAAAACTCTAAAATGTCACAATGGGTTCTTTTTTTCATTATTTCAGTTAATTTTTTAGTGAAAAAAATTCAATCTCTCATTCTTTTCCTTATAGTCTCAATAGAAAAACAGCAAACGCTCTTGAGCACTGCCAGATAGTAATTTCCATCCACGTTTGATGTTCAAGTACTGGGTGATCGCGCGTAAGCAAATGAGGATTCCTAAATAGTGATAAAATTTATTATTCTCTGGAAATTTCACGTCAAACTGTGTCGTATCAATATAATGCAATATTAGATGAGTGAAGAAAATTAATTGTAGATTTCGCCAAGTATTTTTTTCAAATTCTTGGATTATTATTTTCATAAGGATTTTAGGGAATTATCAATCATAATTATAATATATTATTAATAACTTACCAAGCGCCATTATCAACCACCAGAGCCATGGATTAGCGCGCGATGCCAGATCTGTAGAATGCTTAACTATCAGAGTCCATTTAGTCAGTGAAAGTCCAAAACCAGCAAGGGCCCCATATCGAGCAGCAATTGTGTGACAGAAACACATTGACAACAGGAATCCAATCCAATTGAAGAAGAATGCAACTAATCAAGGATAAGGAGAAAATATATCAACACACATGTGATTTTTTGCGAAACAATTGAAAAAACGTAGCTTGACAATACTTTTATTTTTGAAAAAAAAAAAAAAAAAAAAACCAATTAAACTTCATCTTTTCATAGCAGAGTGTGGTGATAATTTATTTTCGGAACTTGCTTGTGGTGTTTCGAGATATTTAATCGAGGACAAATTTCTGATATCACTTACGCAAAAATGCGGTAAAGAACGTAAAATCAGTCCCGAGTAATCCGCTCTCTGGATCAACCTCTGTTGCACTTGGATCTATGGCCAGAATAGTCAATGGCTGTTGACTTCTCAGAGCGCTCTGTGGAAATATATATATCAGAAATTCCATAAGAATAATGAGGTGAATATAAACTGTTTGAAAATTTTCATCTACCAAATTTATCGGATGAGGAGTAGTTTCACCCTGTAAAGTTTTCTCACGTTGTACTTCCTCATAACTTGGTAGTTTTGTTGCAACTTCATATGGTGGTGGTGCTGAAAAATCGGGCTTTGGTGGTGGCAAATCATCCGCTTCAGACTGAAAATCAGCAGGAACATATTAATATTGAATTATTATGCATTTATTCTAAATTGAACTTGATCAAATTGTAATATCTAAATGAACATACTTTTGGGAGTATTAATCCAATCAATATTTATCTATACATTTATGTAATTTTACCTTTGAAGCAATCAACAGCAAATTTTTTGACTTTATATCGAAAATTATTGTGCCGTAAAGTCGTGCAAGAAAATTAATTGAATTGATTTTTTTGAAATACCATAGAATGTACTGAAGAGAGAGGTTTTTTTCTTCTCAATTACTATTTCTTTTATTTCATAATTAGAAAATAATTCAATTGTAATATATTCTTCAAATAATGAATCAACTACAAAATTAAGTAAACCATTATCCCTCTTACATTCAAATAAAATTCATGAAATTGATGAAATAATTCCAAATATCAAAATTTCTCCCTCCATGTAGAAACAAACTAATTATCATAACTTTCATCGAGCCAAGACACTCAAAATTAATTAAAATCAATTACCATAGATAATCTATTGATCACACGACTGGAGGCAGCTCCAGAGTAACCAGGCTCTTCATCATTATTATTAGGTAAATCAACAGTAAGAATTGGCACGCCACTACTGTGGACAACGTCGTTGGTGTTACTCTGTGACTGTTTTGAAATGAAAACAAAAAAAAGCATAATGATCAATGAACTAACGTATTCAATGATGAGTGGGATTTTGGGTAGAAAAAATAGGCTTCAATAACATCATAAATCCATTGGATATTTAGGTACTAATTTTTGGCGATCGATTATAATCTAATGTGATTTTCATGGCAGCCAATGCAAAACCAGTACAAAGTATTCAATCACTCGATTTCACTACTCTTGATTTTCTAAACTTCAAAGATAATTCAAATTTTCTTCAATTAATCCCAATGATTGCAATTTTTTCAAACAAGAAATCTAAATAAATTATTACAAAAGCTAATACAACAGCTGGTTTATGTGTTCAATCAATCTATACTATTGCAAGTATTCGGGAGCAGAGGAATAGAGAGAATTACTGAAAATTCCTAACTTTCATATTCCATTCAGTAGAGAAAAGCTTACAATAATATTTGAAAAAAAAAAACTTTTAAAACAATGAATTAACAAGTCACTTACCATTCTTTCTATTCTCCTTCAATTGCAAAAGTCAAATTGATACAATCGGCCAATTAGCAAATGTGATTATACACAAGAAACAATGGCGCAACCCTTCCACGATTAATAATTTATTATTTTTTAATGAAACAGAATTTTTCCACAATCGATGGCTGACAGCTGCTCTCTAAAATTGTTCGAAACGTGAATTATTACAATTTGTCTGCTGACCCGGAGTCTCGATTCTCTCTAACTCTATGACAAAATCTTCTTTATCGACTCGAAAGATTCTCATATTGTTTATCGTTGCAGAAAAAAAGCAGCTACATGAAAATTTCAATATTACAATTGTTTCAATGAAAATTCGATGGACTGTGTGTATGATTCATTGGATGGAAATTCTGATTGAAAGAATCAATCATCAACTATACAGTGTCATCTTTGAATATTTTGTGGAAAAAATTGAATCCCAATTGACATCCATATATAACGTGCGCCATCACGTGACTCAAAGTGCAAGTATAAAAGTATCTAGAGTTTGATGACGGCACTCTAAGCGCCAACGGAAGTTGATTTCTTCCGGCAATCTGAATTATGAATGAAAAAATATAATAGAGCATAAAATATTATATCCAAAAATAGAAGGATTAAACTGACAAAACATGTTTATCTCTTACAATTATTTCACAGGTATTTTCAAATCGGAATTCAACGTGAATTGATGAATAGCTATAATATTGTCGGGCTTCGAAAGTTCAAGAGCCCATTTGACTCACATAGTTGAAACATTGAAAGGAGTGGGGATGTTGAGTGCTTTGGATCACGGCGTGATACACAAACGACGCTACGCGATTTCTTCAGTCAGTCGCTTGGCGAACTCTCGTCCGGTTATAAGTGTATCAGAAGTAATAATGTCTGAAGGATACAAAGTCGGGGATTTAGTATGGTGTGTAGATTTATTGTTAACAAAACAAAAAAATCATGTTCAATAAAATTGATAAATAATTATTTCAAATTTTCAGGGCCAAGATGAAAGGATTTTCACCGTGGCCTGGTCGGGTAAGTGTTATTGGAGCAACTCGCTGCTTAACGGTTATCCCCACTGTATATTTTAATTGTGTACTGTCCCGCGCCACGCATCCAATCCCCTCCCGCCATGTGATTTTTGGCGGGACTTTTTTTTCTATCTCCTATTTCATGAATTATTTATTCTTTTTCAAAATTGACGTAATTTTTCTTTATTTTTTTTGTCCCCCTTGAATTCAATTCGATTTGATCTTTTCCGCGTATTGTATACTACACCCACACTCACGCCACACCCCGGGTTATTCGAATTCGAATTCGCGCCCGCTCTCAGAGAAAATATAACCTCAAATACTTTGTTCACTTGTAGCACTCTAGGAAATGAAAATTATTATCACTCACAAGTGTAAAAATGTTGAATGGATAGTTTTGAAATAATCTATCTTTGTGTTCTCTCATTTTGAGAATTTTCGAAAATCTATGAATTGGAGAGAGATGAAAATAATGATTTATAACAGAGAATCAAATTAAATACGATAATCTATAAAGTACAAATACAATAGCCAAAAATATTTCAAGTTATTGTTTCCATTTCCAAATTTAATCATCAATAGCTATTACTTTCTTGCGGAATTTTGTCTCAGAAGAGTGAAAAAGACAGTTTTTTTGATCACATTGTTATCGCACAACAATTTTCCCGCCCTTTCTCTGGTTCGAAATTCTAATCTGGTTAATCGTTTTGTTATACTCCAGATAAATAGTATCCAATGCAAATTTGCTTGTATAGCAAAGAGAACTGGAGCATAGTGGGTCAAAGTCCTATCTCTGTTTCTTTTTTCAATGTGAAGACCTTCCTGGTAATATTAGTAAAAAAAATCGCGCAAGTCCTGCACTCATCAAGAAATATCTTGATTGATTTGATCATCCCCTTCTCGCCTCTCGTATAAACCTGATTTATAAATTTAGCTTTGCTTCTTAGTGTTGGTTAGAGTCTCAAATATTCCATTTTACTATCATTTCATCCTGTAAACGTAAAAAAAATTGTCAAATTTTTCAAGCAATGAGAAAAATTTAATAATATGATTCCTCAGAACAATATTCTGTGACTTTTGCATCATTTGATATCTACTATTTGACCCATATCATTTGTATATAAAATGTTAAGATTTGCACAGTATATGAGATATTGGAAAGAATATTTTTCTAACAAATTTACATGATAAATTACTTGAGGATTATTATTTTGAGGATAAATTCAAATATTCCAATTTTGTACAATCTACTCAGCTAATTGATCAAAGAGAAAATTGAATTATTTTTACAATTAATTTGAAATTCGCTGTTGGATAAAAAACATTTCCCGCCATTTATCTTACACTATCTCACTGTATCTTATAAATATCTGACAGATGTAATTGCTGCGTTAAGGCCTATGAATGGAGAACTATAATTATTATTTATTATTTATTCATTCGCTGCACGAATTTTTAGAGGCTTGTTACGAGTTTGAAAATTTTCATTCAGATAATCCAATTGTTTATTTAAAAAAGCTGCCCGATACTTGTCAATTGAATTTGATTTTTTAATTTATGTGATTCTATTTGGTCCACCTCAAGGTATCAAACCCATCCAAGGATCTGAAGAAGCCATCAAATACGAAGAAGAGTCCAGTTTATTGCATATTTTTCTTTGGAACCAATAATTAGTAAGTCCTTTCTACCATACCTCACACACCGTACTGTGTATTAAGAGAAAAACATAGAAGTAGGCAATTTATTTTTTAATAATCTAATTGTTCTTTTAGTGGATGGATTGAAGAAGTAAATATCAAGCCTTATCATGAGTTCAAAGATACTCTTCTAAAATCGAATAAATCTGGGGCTTTCAAAGATGCTGTAGAAGCAATTGACGATTTCATTGCTAAAGGACAGGTAATCTTTCATTAATTCACCTTATCTCCTCTCAATTATTTCTAAAACTTTTATGTTCGAATCAATTTTCCTTTTTCCAACTCAATCATTGTTTCAAATATGTGTATATAAATCAATCTTGATCAATGCAACAGGTATTTGAAGACGGCCTGGATCCTGATTCTGCTTTCGATAGATTGAAAGAGGAGACCATAACAGTTGAAAAAAAGAGTCCAAAGATAACAAAGCCTCGTAAGGTTAGTAGAAAGAATCAAAAAAAAATTAAACTCGAAGAAATTATCAGAAAACTACTTGAAAATACTTTTTCTTCTCTCTCTCTCTCTGATTGGAAGAAATATTTCAAATTAATTAAACTGTTTTTACAATGCGGCGCTACCACTGGTGCTATTCTTCTTATGTTAAATAGGAAACACCAAAGGCAAAAAGGGCTGACACTAGCGTTGAGCGACGTCCAGCTAAAAAACAGCGACGTGAATCAAGCGCCAGTAACAGTAATCGTATTGGTAGTCCAAGTCCAACATTGAATCATTCATCACCTTCACCACCAAGAAAATCCGCATCAACTTTACTCAATAGACCTGCCAACATTGCAAGACCTGTAAGTTTTCCGTTTTCTCTCTTTACTGTAAATAAAAATCATAATTTTAGTAACAAACTGCTATTTTGGATGAGTAAGATGAATTATTGCAATTTTCAAAAAAAGCAAACAAGTTCCAGGATTCATTTTCACTTCATTTGCATGGTATCATTTTCCATGATTTCACATAGCTCTAGATAAATTGTTCAGAACGGTAATTATTTGAATGAATGTTCATTGCGAGTGACGAAATTTTTTGCCTCAAAATTTTTGCACATTGTTTAACAAAGAGAGAGAGAGAGACATTGACATGGAGGAATAAGAAAGGGTCCGACTTGATAATATTAATTCATATTAATTTATTTGAAAAAATTTTGTTTCTTTGCATTATTTTGAGGTACGATTGTGTCATGTTATCATTCTTCGTTTTCAATTAACTGGAACACATGAGAGCTTCAAATTTCACATTTTGTAGGCAGGACGATGGTTGGTGAGATACATTCCCATCACTCGCTCAGCGGTTCTCAATTTATGACAACCAGTGCGCGCGCATGCTCCTCACTTCTCCAAATATCTATATATATATATATATAGATATATGGATTCTACAGTCCCGCGTATTACTCAAATAATACTGACTGAAACCAGTTTCTTCATTTCACTGCAATATTGAATTTATTTTATTTTTTCTGTTTAAATATTTGATTTGTCAATGAACTAGGAAAATACATTTTTTTTACTCTTTTAATGAAATGGATTTTAAAATATAATTCTTCCATTTTTACTTCCTCATTTTCTTTCAACCTGAAGGGTTTTCAAATTGTTAACAATTGATTCATCCAAAAATTAAAAACTCCATGTTCTGCATCGATTTTTACTTTTTCGAAGAATACACGCATATGGAAAAGTGGTGAGGTTCATAGGACGCAGAGGATACATTTCAGTTTTGATGTTTTATATTATGATGAAACTCGCTCAAATAATTCAGTGAAAATATACATGATGGTATTCTTCAGAAGAGTCCATTCACAAGCCAAGAAATCGGGAGATCCGTTGGAAAATGGATGTATCAAAATTCATTAAGAGTATTTTTCGAATAACCAATTTTTCATAGTCAAAAATCATTGTAGACTCTAATCCTTCACGAAATTTGAAAAATCACTTTCTCGGGGTTATCTCCCGTTATATTGGTCACACAGCAGGACTCGGTGTTGCAGGCTTTTGTCTTGAATGAAATGTGAGAATATTTGCCATCAAGTTTTGCGATTGTTAAAAAAAAACATATACCAATCTTTAAGATTCTTATAGAGTAAAAAGTGGGTTTCACAAAATAACCCACAAGTACTTTGAAAATCAATAATTTTGTTCAATAAACTATATAATTCGATGGCAAATGATCTCATTTTTCATTCGAAACCGCGACCCCATGTCGCGGCGAGAAATAAAACCAGAAATATTTCTGAAAAAGTGAGAAAAAAAAGTAGAATTTTCAAAAAAAAATCAAAAAAAAATCAATTTTGTCGCATGTTTTTAATTGAAAATTTCCTCAGTCATTTTAATGGAGTCATTGAAAAAAATTCCAACTCGAAATCCTTTCCTCCAAGGGGACTCTCGATTTTATCCCACTCTCTCCTAATCTTTTCGAGAAATGAAGACCACACGAATGAAAAACATAATACAGTTCACATTTTTTAACATATATTATATTGATTAGAATGAATGTGAAAAACGAAAAATTACAGTCTTTTTCTTTCCAAAAATAGGTCACGCCACCGCTGGATGTAGAGACTCTCTCACAGACTCTGAAAGAGAAAAATATTCTTCCTTCTAATTTGAAATTCGGCTTCCTTGGCCTCGGCATTATGGGCAGTGGAATCGTCAAGAATTTGATCAACAGTGGCCACAGTGTCATCGTCTGGAATAGAACTCAAGAAAAGGTACGTGGACAAACACAATTCTAATTCTTTTTTTTTTCAACTGCTAGCATTCATGCGTCAATATGTGTTTATAAATCTGAACCCCATTTACCTCGTGATAACTTCCTGATAGAAATTTTTCAGTATCGTGAAAACTGAAAAATCCTAATGCCAATGCACTGGGACAAGGAATTACTCTAATGATTCATTTGTCCTAAATGTCAGGAATCTCAACAGAAAAACTGAAAAAAATTTAAATTAATTCCAACATAGACGTAACATTATTAATATTATATTTTCATTACTATTTACAATATTTTACTGAATTATTCACAATTCGAATTGAATGAAATAATATCAAACGTCAAGTTTCAATTGATGAATCCTAGTCTAATTTCAAATTCAATTTTGCTTTGCTCATTTTCTTTCAATTTCTCATAATTACTTAAAATTGATGATTCATTGGATTGGATGCCAATCCCTTCATCATTTTGTTGATATAAGAGAACTATAAAATTCAGAGTTGCAAGTATGCCAGAGAAGCGGTTAACTCTGTCACACTCTTAACATTACGCAATAACACGAAGAAATACGCTTAACCAGTTCGTGACGACACACCAATGACGTCAAAGTTTGTCGAGATTTTTTTTTTTATATTCCTTACAGCTGATTTGGAATGCATTTTCTTTCCAATTACACTTTTTAATAGAATTGCTCTGCTTGTAGTTCATTGATCGATAAATTCATTCCAATTGTTTCACATTCTCATTGAGATTTAAGTACAATTCCAGATTCGCAACAGGAAAAGAGCATTATCCTCCACTGGTCTTTATTGCGATATATTTGCCCAACATATATTTTTAATTTAGTTTAGGAATATCATGGGAAATTGGAAGGTTTCTTCGTAATATTCCTAAACTAAATATTATTAACATGGAAATGAACCCGAATATAAATATATTTTTAATATTTCCATTATTCCATAATCATTCAACCAGGCCCGCTTTTAAGGAGAAAAGTCCAGTTATGTTTTTCATCATTTCCAATTTTACAATAGAATATTTTTAGTTTTCATTTAATAATTCATCGCATTCTAGAAAAATATAAACTTGATTTGCAAGAAAGAAAAAGGGGAATCAATTTTCGATACTTGCTGTATAAAACTGTATAGACTTTACTTGGATTAAATAGCTATGTATTGAAACATTTATACGGAAAAAATTACACAAGTGCTATATTATCAATAGGTTCACGAATATTCTAAAGTAAATTTTTCAATGTATGATAGCATATTCTCCAAAATTCCTTTGTCAGTTCTGTGATTAACATTTATTCTTATTCCTTGAAACATTCCCTATTTTACATTCGTAATTTGTCTTGATTGAAATAAATTCAAGTATTACGATTTTATACAATATTTTCAATCAAGTGCGCCAAACAATCTCTCATTCAATATCAGGAATTTCATCTAGTTTCAAACTAGCGCAAAAAGAAATGAGTAATACTCCAATAATTGTCGAGTATTATAATTTGTGATGACCCAAATACCTATCATGATTTCTTCAATTTTCAATTGTCTCGGGATGATTTCATTGAAAATTGAATGTCAAACAGCATTAATGAAAGATGCCCCACTAGAGGCATTGTCTCGTTAAATTCGTCTGCGGAAGACGTACTCTCAGGTCGATTGTGCCATTATTATTATTATTATTATTATTTTGGAGCACAGCCAGACAATCAGAAAAAGCAATTGGAGTAATCATTCTAATCAATATGCGTTAAATTGCCAATGTTAAGTTACCTGACTCGATAATTAATCATTTTGCAAAAATTGAACAACTCAATTAATCTTTTTCTCAAATATCATATTTACACAAGTTTATTTTTAATTGAAATGCTTTGAAATTTCATGAAATGGTTTATTTCCATTCTCTATTATCTACTGATATATATTCGTGTTTCACGTATTATCTTGATTACGATTTCGAAAAAAAAATTAAAAAAATATATATTCCATGTTTGAAACTGAAAATTATAGATACTTACCCCCCCCCCCCCCCCCCCTATTGGATACATCAAAGTAATTTTTGTAAGTGCTTTCTCAAAGAGGAAACAATAGAATGACATGACAGCAAGAAAAATTACAATAGATGGATTAAAGATTTTTTCAATTAATTTTACTTGCACTCAAATTAGTTATTCTGATAAATTCTCATGACTGATTGAAATCTTGATCAACAGCAACAGTATGATTTTTTTTTTTTTGTTAATCATATATCAATAATGTTTTATTGTAGTGATAAAAGTCTCGGCGATCAAAATCTATTTTTCAAAACTCAAGGTTCATGAAACGAAAAATCAAACACAAAATATGACTTTTACTCATGCAATTATCCTCTGGTTTACTCAATTAGCATTTATTAATTCATAATTTTTTACATCTGTCTTTCACATCCACCCCTAGCGTTCTTCCCTCTCTGCACAATCACTCGTATAAAATCGCGTCAGGTACAATCGTGTGCGAGCACCGAGATCACCACGACACAATTGTTGTTTTTATTTTTAAAGACATCGATGAAAGGCACATTGCCGAGAAGAAGGAAAAGAGAAAATGATTCTGAATGGAAAACCGAAAATCCATCTCCATAGTATCTGCATTTTGTCATTTTTTTTTGTTGTTGTAATCATCATCACAGATATTGAGAACTTCCCGCATTTCTTCAACACAATTCTCAAATATTGATATCACACATTAAAGCCGAGTTTCTCGTGGCAATTCTGGCATACTTGTTGAACTACCACCACCACTACCAAGTAATCCAAGTGACTCTTGTGTACGAGCTTGTTCTTTTGTTATTAATTCAGCACTAGTTCCACGATAAATAGGCATATTAACATCTACCTCTTTAATGATCACTTTATTATCACTCTTCAATTCTTCAATATGTTTCAATAATGAAATATCGAAAAAATTCCTTTCAAATTTCGGTAGTGGTGTTGGTGGTCCATCCTCAATGTAATTAATAGGAATACCATCAATATAACCACCACTAATACCACCGTGTGGACTGGATGATGAAAATTCAGTTGGCGTATAATATTCACTATTCAAATCTTCATTACTAGCAGTAGCAGTAGCACCACCACCACATGCACCAAAATCATCGAATTTAATTTTGAAATATGAATCAAATTCTGATTCACATTGATTGATATCTTTCTGATCAAATACACAAGAATCACTTCTACCACTTGAGCCACCACTACGACAATTATCAAAATAAAGATTTGGCAAATTTTCAAGTACTTTGTTGAGTGTTTGCTGTTGATATTTGTAGCTTTCGCGTAAACGCAATACCTGATGAGCGCTGAATTTTCGTATTTTATTACGCTGGAAGACGTAATTTTCACGTACCCAGTTGAGCTGACCAGTTGAATAATCACGAACACGTTTCACCTGTTTAGAAAAACAAAAACGAAAAAAATTCGAAACTTGATTTGAGAAATTACTCTTGTCTATCGTCTTCATAGACAAATTATGGTAATAATTTATAGTAGCAAGAAATAATAAAACCACAAACATCTACATGAAATAGGAAAAAAATTACCTGATCATAATATTGATCTCTCATTGCTGTTAAATGGCTCGTACCATAATCCCTGATGTCTCGGATGTGTCTCATTTGTCCTTCATAACTGTCCCTTATCCATTCAACTTGCTGTGCACAATTGTCCTTGATTCTGTGCACTTGCTGCGTATAATTTTCACGTAAACGTTCAAGCTGTTGGCTCTTGTATTGTTCTATATTATCAAGCATTTGATAAATTTGTTTAGCACGTGGTGCATTACCACTACGTCTACAGCAGTAACACCAACTGCAGCAACCGCACCTGAGAGGTATTATTTTTTTCATCATGTAAATTTTTGATTACCAAAAGAAGAATATCGTCCATCATTTTTCTTTTTTCATCATAGTTACTTTTCTTTTTTTCTCATTCATTGGTTTTTATAATTATTATTATTATGATTATTCTTTAATATTTTCACTTATGATTAATGATGATGATACTTACCGACTAAATACATAACGTAGTAACTGTATAAACAATGTTAGAAGGAGAAATGCAGTGGCACTCATGGCACCAACAACAATACTGAATAATTTAATTTTGTAGATTGTTATTGGATCCATTTTGAGATAAATAAGCGTTGTCATATTTGCAATAGGATTGACAGCAAAACATTTGTAACGTCCAACATCCTGTCTGAGTAGATTCGTTATTAATAACGAGCCATTTTCCAACAATCTAATTCTTCCTTTATTCCCACCATAAGTAGTAGTAGTAGTAGTAGTAGTAGTAGTAGTCATATCATTGATTTTATGATGCAATGGATGATCATGAAATGCATCAGGAAATGATGGATCTGGATTCCAATGAAAAACATCAAGTGTTGGTGTTACCCATGTTAGGGATGGTGCTGGATTCCCATAAAATTCACACTCAAGTAAAACAGAATCATTCAATTTATGTAATTCTTCAACATTATTAACATGATATAATGATGGTGCTGTGCAGTTTAAGTAACGCAATGCCTGTATTGTATCAACAGTCTGAGTTTTATCACCACAAAGTAATCCAGAATCAAATGCAGTCTGATGTGCATGACTTTCTGCCCATTTAACAAACCAAAACATGCGGCAATCACATGCCCATGGATTATTTTGTAAATGTAAATGCTCTAAACGTTTCAAATGAGCAAGTGATGCTGGTAAAAATGTTAAATCGTTGTTACGAAGATTGAGATTACGTAGTAATGATAAATGATTCAATGTTTTTCCTTCAATTTCGTGTAATGGACTGTTTGATATTGTGAGATTCTCCAAATTCATAAGGCCAATTAAATCATCATTTTTCAGTACTTGAATATTTGTTTTATCCATGCTGAGTGAACGTAATTTTGGTACTAATCTCCATATATCCCTTGGTAATTTGTATAATTTTGTCCTTCCAATGTCTAAATGTTCTAGATTGACAAGACCTTGAAATGAAGTACTTGATAAATTTGTTATTGGATTCCCAGATATATCCAAATAAATGAGTGTTATTAATTCATTGAACAAATTCCTTGGAAGAACATCAATTTCATTATTTGACATATCAAGTTTTTCAAGTTTTCGTAAACCTGAGAATAAACGACTAGGCAACTTGGTGAGACGATTGGAGGACAATTTTAGTATACGTAATTCACGATTTGGCTTGAATGTATGATCTGGTAACGACACAATACGATTACCAGTTAAATCAACTTGTAGCAATGTTTTAACAGCAGTAAAGGCTTGATAAGGAAGAACTATTAATTGATTATGTGCAAGTAATAGAACCTCGAGTGATTCTAATCCTTGTATAACATTACGTGGCAGGCTTGTAAGTAAATTTCCCGTCAAATTCATAAATTTCAAACGATGCAATGGTGTTAATACATCATCTGGCAATGTTACAATACGATTGTCACCGAGATCCAAATGTTCTAATAATGGAGTTGATACAAAAACACCTGGCTCTAATTTTTCTATTCCACTTGAGCGCCAAATTAATCTCTTTAGTTGATTTGAAGATTCTAATGCAGCTACTGGTAATTCTGCTGCACGTACATTTGTCAAAACAACATTTTTTGAGTTTAATGGTAGACCTAGGCCTAAAAAACTCCGAGCTCGACAATAAAAATTTACTCCGTCGCACTGGCAACCAGCTGGGCATTCTAATAATTTTGAATTTATCAAATTTATATTCACAAAAATCATTAATATCATCAGCAGCATTGAAGCTGGTTGAAAACATTTTGGAATAATCAATACACGGATTATCATCACTGCTGCAGCTGATACCTGATATTAATTGATATCGTAATGTTAATTTCGGCCCACCGCTCATTTCCTGTGGGGCTCTGCCGTTGCTAAATTTTTACTTGATACTCTTATACTATATATTTTATTATTATATTAAATGATCATTCGATGAGGTACAGACAGTTTTTCAAAATTCCCATCAGTCCAATCAGTCTCTCTCGTTTTACTTCTGCTCAACAGCTTTCTCTACAAGTAAATAAATGAAATTTTCGAAATTGCAGGTTTTATAACGGGGGGTTAACCGTTGGCAAAGAATCCACACACTCGTTTAGTCAACCTATTGTCGAATTTATTATTCCTAACTGCTGACATAATTAAACGCAGTAGTTTCAAGCAATATTGCAATGAATACACAAATTATTCATTAATTATTTTTTCTCTCGAGTATTTCGATTACTTCATTCCAACAATATTATCCTTCAATGATTTTGTTAATTTCCCCCTGCCAACTTTTCTCTCACTCTCTCTTCCTTTTTTTTCTCTCGATGAACTTGTCGTCACATGACACACACATAACACACACACACACACCCAAACACAATGGATCGTATGGAAATCTCCTCTTGTTCAATAATAATGATATTATTATTATTATTATTATTATTATTATTATTAAAACACACAGAGCAAAGAGAAGGTGTTTTATTGCCAGCAGCCGCTTAGCAATCCACCACCACCACGTTCACCAGAGAAAAACTGACTGGCAAAAGTAATTGCCTCGAAACTCCTCGTGGGCTCCCGGCAGTGGCAGTATAGTGTAACAGAAATGGCGGAGATATGGCAACGTTGTTATATTATTCAGTTTGCATTGGGAGTTTTAGTGCGCATGGCAACGCTGTCTCTTCGGTGTTGCCTAAACACTATTTCCCCTCCACCACCACTATAGGCCACTGGGAGAGAAACGTCGTGCAGAACGAAAATCACAAGAACGATGAGAAGAAACATCGACCCAAAGAGCCCACGCGTCTCGTTCCTAATTCTTTTTCGGCTATAAAATTTTTTGTCTCACTCTACTCCACTATCATTTCTCCGACAGATTATCAAAAGTAATCGAGAACAAATATGATAACGCGTAGTGAAAATTCACCCACAAAATTCTGTTGACATTAATGTCGAAAGAATTTACACTGTATTACTTTTTTTTTGGTTTTTCATGCTGAAAGTCCAGAAATATTCACGTTATATTAATGCCACAATGAAATAAGATACTATTATATGAGTTATGCAGAGCCTCTAAGTCATTAAATTTTTCATTACAAATATCACTAATATTATCTCTTATTCTATAACAAAGATAATTTCCACATGTTCGTATTGTTTATTACTAGAATCTTGATATACTAACAGAAATACAATTATTAAAATATTGTCAATTCCAAAAAAAAACCTAGACGCAAGTAACTTACTATATCCTGTACATTCATCAACTTTACAACTCTCATTCACTATTATTGATAACAAAATGAGAATGATTATCTGTATCAATTTTTCCGAAAGTAGTCTGGCGAGATAAATGAAGTATGAATGAAAAAAGGGCCATAATTGTAGGCAAACTTTTTAAAAATATTTCCATGATTTGTTGATGATGGATCGCGTGAATTACGTCTTTTGAAGCCATAAAAAGAGACATTTGCTGGAAATTTCTATCGAAGAATTCTGAAAAAAGTCAAATAGCGAGTTTTCATTGAATTCAAACTCAAATGAACCTAGTATTGAAAGAGTTGATCGGAATAACGCGCATATCCAGCATTTTCTATGGCACATTTTGGGCTCTATGTCAAATGATTTTTATTTAAAATAGTAGATGGTGGGGTAAAATTCTTTATTTTTGAATAAAAGCATGGAGAATAGAGAAATTCTTGAAAAGTGTACGAAATTCTCAAACTAAGAAAAAGGAAATGAATACGCGCTATGGAAGACAGAGAGAGAGAGAGAGAGAGTGGGGTAATAAAAAAACAAGTGAGAGAGAGAGACTTGACATGGAAAAGAGGAAGGGAGAGTAGTCGAAGCAGCAGGGTCGAACTACCTTGGTCATGAGTGGTTGTGTCTCTGGATCAGCTGGGCTTTGCGCAGCGTTGCCATTCGTTAATTTGAAACGCCCGGGAATTGCCAGCTACGATCAATAACTTGTACCACTGGCAACGCTGGTTTATTGTAGAAGGGGAAAAAAATAATGACCTACCTGCCTGATGGTGATACAGCCCAGTACTTGTCTACCTTCTTATTCTTCTACCTTCTTCCATTTTTTCTCATTCATTTCTCTCTCATTCCTCAGCTTATTCCCATTTTTCAAGAAAATTTTGTTTCCAACATTACATTCATGATATAATTTTTACCGTGTGTCATTTATGCTCACATATCTCTTGAATTTTTATTCATTCGCCCTCTTTTTTGTTTGTATTTCAAATGGTAACTATGCTATTTTCACAGTTATTTAGTGAATGTAATATTTTTTATTCCACTTTGTTATTGCTTCCTCGAAATTTAATTAATACGAAAAATAATATCATTCCAAGGGATAGAGCTTTGAGAGTAGTAAATGTAGGTAGCTGCATTCGGTGAGAATGGGAGAGAGAAACAGAGATGAATTTACTATCCCTCGTTGTTTCTTTATTGTACAGAAATAATTTTTGCCTCTCGGCCCTTGATTTTTTTTTTTCAATATAGAGCATAATTTTTCAAATTTGTTTTTTTATCTTCAAGACGGTCAACACATCAATAGTCAATTTTGAATGCATACTCATATGTTTACCTGTTGGATCTGAAAAGGTTCTATATATGTTTCGTCCACGTCACAGAAAATATGTACTAATTTAATTTCATGGTATGGAAATCTTGAAATTCTTTGCTACTTTTGTTTGAAAAAAAAAAATAATAAGGAGCAATTATTTTTATTATGAATATATATTGAAAGTAGAATTGGAAAATTTCCGGTTATTAATTGTGAAATCAATAGAATAGTAGTTACGGAAAAGCCAAGAGAAAAGAAATGAATAATTATCTATTTATAAGATTGATTTTTTTTCTATGCCAAGAGTTGAGCCATGTAAAGAGAATTTTTTCATTTGAAAAAAGAAAAGCCATTATTCAATCAATTCAAATTTAGTATAGGGGAAGGTGGGGCAAAATGGACACATCTAAATTTTTAGGCAAATATCATGGAAAACTCTTGAAATAAATAGAAATATTGGCGGTAGATTGTTTTTGATGATTTCATTGAAAAGCTGAGGAAATTTTAGGCGAGAAACAAGTGCCGGAATATATTTTTTTGAATTTTTGACGATTTTGACTTTTTGGAGCATTTTAGAGGGGTAAAACCCTTCTTTTATTGAAAATTTTCAGTTTTTTAAGGATATCTTCGGTTCTATTTATCGTAGCGTAAAAATTCCAACGGGAGGTGAAAGGTGAGATCATTTGCCATCGATTTATAGGGTTTACGATTAAAAATTATCGATTTTTAAAATATTTATGGGCATTTTTGTGAAACAGTTTTGCGAAACAGTTTTTGGCCTATAACTATACTAAAAATTGATATTTTTGAATTCAAACCCCCATAAATCGATGGGAAATAAGCTCACCTTTCATTTAAGACCAACCCCAAATTGTTACGACCAATAGAACCAGAGATATTTGCAAAAAACTGAAAATTTTTGAATAAGGAAAGGCTTTTACCCCTCAAAACTGCCGAAAAGTATCGAATTTTCCAAAAAATCGAAAAAAATACATCTGACACTCATTTTTCGGCTAAAATTTCCTCAGCTTTCCAATAGAATCATCAAAAAAAAATCCATCTCTAACCGTTTCATTACAGTGCCCATTTTGCCCCACTCTCCCCTATATAGTGAAATTTCTGATTATTGTGGAGTAAACTACAAATAGAACTTCCATATATATTTCATATAATCTAACGATTAGAATTGCAAAAGAAAATTCCGAGGTCAAATTCTCGCAATTCTGCAAAGGTCATGTGTCTGCAAGTGCACGCCATTGAATGTATGAACGTTCTCATCCTTCCACCCGCGTTCTATTAGACCTCATCGATTGATTTGAGTGTCAATTGTGTGAATGAAAAAGAGAAAAACAAATACAAACTGAATTCCGTAATAATACGTAAAGATTTGATGAAAATTTTATTATCCGGCAAGGTTGAACAACCCACGATCATTGATTTATTTCTTCATTAAAAAAAAAAAAAAATCATTTGCAATAAGGAGAGAAACAGGAAACTTCATTCAAATTAATGAACACAAGCAGACAAAGATACGGAATTAGTTCATAGAACTTGATCATTACACAGTCGAGTTGGTCTCCAGAAATACTCGAGTCTCTCTCGAGTAAAGTAGATGAGCTTTTATTAAAAAAAAAAACGTGTACAAACTGTTTTAATATAAATTTGCTTTCGTACATTAACCCATGGCAATGAAAAAAAAGAAATTACATATAAAGTTAAATTTTCGTCTGAGGTACAAGTACGTTCGTAGTATCGCAAAACATAGAAATACGGATGGGGATAATAATGCTTTGTTTAAGGTTGATACAATACTCTACTTCCGGCACCAAGGGTATTGCTTGTTTAATGAACGCCCACTTTTCTTTTTCTCCTTTAGCTGATAATAATTGACAAATTCAATTCAGCAAGGATTTCATTTTCAATAATTATTCTATATAATAATTTTTTTTTATTTCACTCCCTCGAATTCTGAGATATTTCATAAAAAAACACCCAATTGAAATAAAGTTGTCTCATATCCTTTTTAATATATAGTCTATATCTAAATAGTCAAATTGACCGCTGAAATTCATTACTTCTGAAATCGGGCAATTGGGATCGACGAAACGAATAAAAGTAACCAGAAATTCAAGGTCGTAGGTCACCAGCAGGCTTCCCCACCACTACATGTAATTCCACGCATGTGCACAACAAAGTCTTTTATTCTGCAAATTTATCTTGATATAATTTTTTTTTCTACCGTACATCATATTCAAGCTACTCAATGTTAATTGAATCTTGAAATGTCTGGTATACTATACAAAAAGTCATTTTTTCCCATAAAAATCTGAGTAAAATTCAAAAAATCTGTAATCAGACTATTTACTTCATATGGTGTAGAAAATCAATGCTTGTACAATTTTTAAGACCTATTTTCATGATTCTGAGGATTATCTCACGTAAGAAATAAATACTGATATCGATTTTTTATTTCTTTTTTTTTCTTCAATGAAATCAAATCATGTGGGGCCGAATCGATTTTGGTCTACTACCGCCACTCCGTTCATTTATTCATGTCCATTCTCTTACATTTGTAAAGTGTTATGTAAGAAATTGTCCAATATATTTTCCCTTGAAAGTTGAGTTGATTGTTAATTGAAATGTACCACCTAGATGCTTGTGAGGTCGAGCGGTGCCTTTGGTAGTCCCCAGTACTTCTGAAAACCTCCTCCCTCTTTCTCACTCTCTACTTTATAAAAAGAAAATTTTTTGTCCGTCCTTCCACCCAGCAACTGTGTGTGTAAAACGATGTGGCAACGGTGCCTGCTATCGGACACCCGTCCAAATGCCCCGTGTGCATCCGTCTAGAGGATATAAACTCACAGCCATTTACCACACGGAAACATTGACTTTCTTCTTTATCTTTTATATTCTTTCTACTATAATCTCTTTTTGAATTATTTCCTTCAACCGAGAGTCGCAACAAAGGAGCCTAAATTAATTCCTTGTTATTTTTGATATTTTAAAAAAGAATTTCCTCGATTGATACTGAAAATAACAAGTTTTTGAGATTTTTTTTTCCCGTTATTCTATAATTTATCGTTCAAAAAGTTTCCTCAAAATTTGAAAAATAATGCTTGAATATGTAAAATGCATTGGGTTTTGGATACAGGAGTAATTGTGTCGACAATTTAGTTTGTCATCAATATTCTCATTTCCGTTGTGATAGGAGTGGCAAATTTGAGGGAAAGACAGAAACGTTTCATCACTATTGCATAACGTCACTGCCACCCAAAAAAAACTGTCTTGTATAATGTTGGTCTCTAGAATGGCAACAATTAGTTTAATACTAAACTGAACATGTGGAATATTCTAGAGATTATAAAATTGAAATAATACTGAACATTCAGAATGCTACTCTTTATTCAATTGAAAGATATTGAATAGAGCTTTTTGCAGTATTATGATTATGAACAAAGAATTGTCAGAACCAATGTGGATTTCTGCATTTGAAATTCACGTAAGATTGTTTTTATTTCATTCAAACATCTTCAGGTCAGTAGTATTATAGTAGTATATGATGATGGCGTCGATTTTGATGATGTGGCAAAAGCGCTATGTGATCACTTGGCCAAGCTACGTGACGAGTCGAACAGAGCGAATGGCGTTCAGGATTTAACAATTACTCCATCTGCCAGCTCGTTTTAGGAAATACTTTCCTCTAGTGTGTTGGAGAAGCTTCAGATGGCGGGGCATGCTAGTTAATGGCGCGAAAACATTTTTAAATGATTCAAATTCCAGTCAGTTAAAATGTAAATGATAAATGAAAATGATGAGAAATATGAATTAATGGCTGTAAAAATTTTATTTCAGTGCCAAGACTTTGTTAAGGCTGGAGCTGAACAGGGACTGACGCCATCGGACGTTGTTTTGGCGGCTGATATTACATTCTCGTGTGTTGCTGATCCACAAGCAGCGAAAGACGTAAGTCATTGTTATATGTTCTCCAATAAAGCAAAAATCGAATTATCATCACACTCATGTGTGATTTAATCAAAGAATTGAGAATCTATTACAATTCGGATTGAGGAGGATTAGCAGAGAGACAACAATTTACAATTTTTTATATGTTTCAAAACAGATGGTCTTTGGCAATTGTGGAGTTCTAACTGAAATATCCCCGGATAAAGGATATGTGGAAATGACTGGTATAGATGCAGAAACTTCACAAGACATTGCCGAAGCGATCAATACAAAAGGTGGACGCTATCTTGAGGCCCAGATACAGGGAAGTAAAACTCACGCACAGGAAGGTACACTAGTTATTCTTGCAGCTGGTGACAGATCATTATTTGACGAATGCCAGTCGTGCTTCGAAGCTATGGGCAAAAATAGTTTTTATTTGGGTGAAGTTGGTAATGCATCAAAGATGAATCTTGTACTCCAATTAATGGCTGGAGTTACGCTGGCTGGTCTTGCTGAAAGTATGGCACTCGCTGATCGTGCTGGACTACAGCAGAAAGATGTATTGGAAATTCTTGAACTCACTTCATTGGCCTGTCCAGCAATTCTAGATAAAGGAAGAGGTAATAATAATTTAATAATTGGAAAAATCGCGAAAAATTTCGAGGAGAAAACATTAAAAAATTTCCAAATTTCTCATATTTTTTCAGTGCTCTAATAATTATGTGAATTTTATTTCTTCTCAGCAATAATTGAAGGTGGTTTCCCGACCCAATTACCTCTTCAACACATGCAAAAAGACTTGAGATTATCGCTTGGTATGTCTGATCAATTGGAACAACCACTACCCCTAGCAGCAGCAGCTAATGAAGTATACAAACATGCTAAACGTCTTGGTTATGGTGAACACGATGCATCTGCTGTTTATATAAGAGCCAGGTTCTAACCGTTATCTCAGAGGGGTTTATTTGTTGGGCTTTTTGCTGTAATCGTATTTATCGCAATATTCCCAAAATGTCCCCGCCCCCTTCCCCCGAGAGGCCATGAGAATCATATGAATGAAAGAGGGAAACATTTTTTAAAAAAGTTTTTTTTATAACTTTAGGGATGATCATTGAAGCATGAGTGGGAAATAATGAAATTAGTAAATGCGCAATTTGCCAAAGTAATTTGCAGACTGCTTGTGAGTAATTAAAGAGAATGGCATAAAGTGGGTAAAAAAACAAAAAAAAAATAATAAGAATAAACTAATATGCGCGCATTCATTATTTCTTATCTTCTTTTTATATTTCATTGATAGTTTCTTTTTTTCATTTCATTTTTTTTCATTAAATCGTTTGAATTAGGAAAATACATTGCATTTTTGTCAGAATCGATTGATAAATAATTTGCAAACGATCGGAGAATTGAAAATGAATAAATTTATTGGGAAACTTTATTGTTCATAATCAAATTACGAGTTTTTTTTTTCAATTTTCTAAAAATTAACAAGCCCAATATTTTGGTTTTTTTAAATTTAGATCTCATGAACGCATCTACACTTATAAATATAGTTTTTTTTTCTTTTCGACTTGCTATTTGTTAACTGACTTCTCTCTTCTATCATCTTCCTCAAAAATATCATTTATTGATGGTTTTTTTTTTTTTAATTTTTATCATTGCTCTTGTGAAAATAATTATATTAAATTTGCGAGGATTTTTGAGAATGTGCCTTAGGATGTCACTTAGGACGACAGGTGGAAGAGCAGAAAATTTGTAAATTCATCATCACAATGAATAATTCGTTTAATAATATTTCTCTTGCTCTGCAATGATATATTAATTGCAATTATCACTCATTTCTATGAACATTCTCTGGTATTGTTTTTCTTTTTCTGCTTTTCTTTTTTTTCTTTTTGAATTTTTTTCACGACAGGAAGGAAGAAAGGAAGGAAGAAAGTGTGATGAGTGGGACGAATGAATGTGAGATTAAAATTATTTCCTGGTGCAATGACATGTTTGATTAGAGTGGGACCAAATGAAATATTTTTGGTCTTAAAAAATGGAAAGAACATAATAATAATAATAATAATAATAATAATAATAATAATAATTTGTAAAACAAATGTTGTTTCAATGAAATATGAAATGTACAAGGGGAAGGTGGGGTAAAAAGGTCATAAGGGGTGAAACGGACACATTTTAGTTTTGATGTTTTACATGATGAAAATCGCTCGAAATCAGTAGAAAACTGAGGAAATTTCCGTTAGAAGATACGCAACTCTCAAAATTTATTTTTATTTTTTTCTGAAATTGAAAAAAAAATCAATTCTGACATGTTTCCCACTGAAAATTTCCTCAATTTTTCCATGACATCCTTGGAAAACGATTCCATCTCAAACTATTTCATTGTACTGTCAATTTTATCCCACTTTTCCTCACCGTAATTACAATTAATTGATTGAAATGCATAAGCTGTATCGTACATATTGACTACATTTTTTTGTTATCCTGGGATATTGATTTAAACACATTGAATGAAGCCTGCAATTTAAATTGTATTAGTATAATCAATGATATAATTAACGTATAAAGTGAAAATTAATAAAATAACTGATTACTGTTGAATGTATCCAATTATAAAAACTGTGGATAAGTGGAAAAAATAAGAATGTTAGAGGGAAAAAGTCATTAGTCTTAAAAAAAAAAAATTTCTCCTCTGAGCATGTGAAATTTCAATTCGAACATCAAAAAACCGATCGTTAGCAAAATTTAATAGTAAAAGTCAGCAAATGAAAGATATGAGAAATTCATTATCATTCCAGAAACATCCAAATCTGCAAGAGGAGATAAACTCGGAAATTGTTTCAATTTTTTTTCTCAACTTTGTTTTTTCCTTCTTCTTCAATTTCATCGGTGCTGTATTGTTGCATAAGATGAAATAAACATCTTCCAGATGGAGTTTATTGAGGAATTTGCACGATTTTTTCGATTTGAGAGTATGATCCTCTTTTTACGGAAATTTACATTTGCGTTCATCGTCTTGTTCCAGAGTTTGAGAAAGAAAAGTTGAGAAAAAAACAAAAGTAAAAAAAAAATTGACGAAAAACTGATGTTCAATACAAACGATGTATATTGGCTTCTCTTTGCAAATCTTTGTCGATTCTCCTCGTTTTCCCGCCAGCCATTTTTCAAAATCAAACATAAAATTTTAAGATATGAGAAGACGGGTTAAAAAGAACATAAGGAGTTGAACGGACATGAGTTTGAGGTTTTACATTATGATAATCGTTCGAGATCAGTGAAAATCTTTGAGATGGCATTTTCCAGAGATTATTTTCGATTGAAACATTGAGGATATTTCTTTATTAGATTGATGTTTTGTGAAAATTCATTCACTGATCATTTTCAATGGAATCGTTAGAAATATTCCATCTCAAGCCGTGTAATCGTCATGTTGATTTTATCCTACCTATGACCCTTGATGATTATTTTACTTTAATTTTTTTTTCTATTTTAATATCTTTTTTTATCATTAAATTAATGGATTTTTACCTTTCCGTGTAGAAAAACCTATTTTCTCAACCATGGGATTCATCATCAGTTATTGTGATTGAGGAAACAATTATCATGATTGAATCAGGCTTCTCATGCTATAATAATCAAATATATTATTTTATAGAAAATATTTTAGCACAGATAGTATTTGAAATTCACAAATAACCTCATTGATATTGGAATAGAAATGGTATGAAAAAAAGAAAAAAGATATGAAACAAGCGGATAATTTCAATTGTCAAGCTATCAGACTATAAATCAATAGATGAGTGAGATGATTACTAAAGAATCCATATTATTGTAATTATCAAGTATGAGAATTTAACAAAAAGAAAATAATAGGGGAGATATATATTATATTAAAAATAATTGAAAGAAATCTAAAAATAAGAAAATATTATTAAGAGTGTGTCAGAATTAATGGAAAATGCACAGTTAAACGCTGCATATGACGAGCGCCATATGTGTTTTATCATAAAAACAAAATACACTGGTTTTTTGAATAAAAAATACTACATTTGTTTGAATTACTGGGGTTCAAAAAAAACTCATCTAGCGAGAATGGAAATTAAGAGAAGAACAAAGCAAAAATAAATAAGAAAGTACATTAAAGTAGAAGGGCAAAGAAGAATGCGTCCGCAAATCATACATGAAAGAATGAGATTTAAAAGAAATTTAAGGAGAATTTTCGGTAAAATATGGAATTTAAGATGAAAGTCTCTTAATTTTTCTCTTCCAACCACCTCGATCTAACCATTCTTGCGTGAGATTCTACGACGATATATATATATATGCGCTAGCAAATATCCCTCTCTCTCTTTATCACCAGCCCAGTTAATTTCTTTTTCTCAATCATTCATCAGGCATGTGAAAGTGTTCATTTTCTTTCTCTCTCTCTCTCTCTGCCTAATATCCCAGCCAGTTGAGTATATAATTTTACAAATATATTTTTGTTATAAGCTTTCAGAAAGGGAATTCCATATTTTTTTTTTTCCATTCAAATTTCAAAAGATGAAATTGATACATTTCGAAGAAATGAGCAAATATCAGACCGATAAAAAAACTTGTGCCTCATTACTGGCTCAAGGTTGCTTCAATTTAATTTCAATTTTGATACATCATTGAAAGCATTTAGAATAATGAAAAATTATGATAAGTATTAATTGATCGTTATCATTTAATCACGAGTTCCTGTTGCTGTTTCTTCATCACAATGAAAATAATTCTCAAGTTTCAGTTGAGTTTAGACTCAATTGAATAAAACAATTGAGTGCGATGCACAACAATTGTGTATGAAAATGAATAAAAATACTAGAGTTTAAAAAGTGGTAAGGGGTCACAGTAATGTGGCGGTATAGAAGAGGGTGGAGGGGGGGGGGGGGGGGGAGGAGGGCTCATGAAGTTGTGGTTACGGCGGAGCAGTCGACGACGGTTTTAGAAGGAGAAATGTGATGAAAGAGAGAACGGTGGAGAGGAGGCCGAAAAGTAGGGGGAAGCAGCAAGCAGCTTGGCAGCAGTGGGAGGAGACAAAGTGGCCACAATACACAATCACGAGGGGATACCGATACTATACCCCACACGCCTGTTGACAGTTTGTTGGCGGTAAGCCCCCCCTTCACATGATTCCGTGAATATTCAATATTTTACTTGTTTCTTTTTTTTTTTTTTCATTTTTCATTTTTCTGTTTCATCCTGATTTGGGTAATTGTTGTGGCTGATTTTCTTTTTCATTCTTTTTTCTTCTTCACTGATAATTTGCAAATAAAACAATAGATATATCTGAATGTATATCAAGTAAGGAAATAATTACTAAGTGTCAACATGAAGATGGTGAAGAAAAAATAGGAAAAGGAAATTTTCATATTGTATTCTTCAACTGGTGTGCAATTTGCTTCGGATAATTTCGGATAAATCCGGCACCCGCGACTCTATCTCTAGAGAGGCGCTTTTAAACCTCAAAATAGAACATGAAGAATTTCACGACAATTTTTCGGGGTGGGAGAATTGAAGAAAAAATAATTGAAGAAGGAAAAAAAAATACAACACCGACAGAAGAAGGGGAAATTTAAAAGTTACTCAGCAAAGGCGAATAGTCTACGCGTTGAATTCCGGAGCCTTTTCTTTCAGAGAAGTGGAACGACTTACGGTACCATTATTTTCCCCATATACATTCCAATTCCACGTTTAGGGTTTAAAATACTATATCAGTGTGATATTGCCACTCATCGGGTTTCCCCCAAGTTCCTCTCTTTTTTCCTCTGCATAAATATATATAATTTTTATATTATTTCTTTCTTTGTAATCTATATATGCGTCCCTGGTGCTTTGACATCGAAAATTATACGTGTAAAATACACATTTATGTATATTGGTGTGTGAAAAAGGAAGGGGAAGGCCGATGGTTGTGTCGTCGTCAGACATTTGTGGCGAGAGAAAATAAAAAATTGTTGATACTGGAGTGAGTGAGTGAGTGAGTGAGTGAGATAGAGTGTGGTAGGGATGGACTTGAGCGGAGAGGTAGGGATCGTTGCCACCTAGCGGATTGCCACCGTGCCCCGGCTTATCGTACGATCATGAATCCCGCTCCACGTAACGTCCTTGAGTCGAGCTCACCAATGCTCTTACTTTCTGACTTTTCTCCAACCGCTAAATGTCTGCACGTATGACAAGCAACGGATTTCTTAATGGCTGCCTTTTTATTGTTCAAAATTAGGTTTAAAAAAATTGTCAAATGGCCAAAATGAGGAAAAAAATATGGCAATGTTAAGTTTTAGTACGCAAAAAATAGTGCCGAAAAAAAATAAAAAGATAAGAAATGAATCAACTTAACATTGTCATTGGTTTCTGTCAAATTTCTCGAGATTTAATTAATGAGCTCCTTTCAAGATCTCTTAACCAATCAATCGATCTTTTCATTATTATGTTCAGAATCAACAATGGACATTAAACTCCATAATAAAATCCCAAGATGAGTCTCAAAAGCTGAAAGTTCTTTCTTTTAACCATGAGTCTCAATTGCCTTCTGATTGAAAAGTCATATACCTCAAAATTTATTGTCATTAGTATATTTATTTTTTTTAAATGACCATTCTTGCAGCTTTTTTAATTTTGTCCCGTCAAAAAATTATTCCAAAAGATCATGTATCGCGGAATTGACATTGGTTTGGTACTTAATTGGAAAATTTCTATTGATATTCTTGTTAGTTGGAGATTTACCTCAAGTATTCTACAAACCCTGAAAAATCATCAGCAGAGGAACCCCAATATTTTTCCATTATTTAGAAACGGAATGCCCCTCTACTTCCTGTGCAGTGAATTGCCGTTCGTTGAGGTTTTGTTGGAAGGGGTCGAATCGTCGTCAGTACGCGAAAGGGGCATGTAAGAACCGTGAAGGGGCCAAGTGAGGTAGAATGACGAGGAGTATGAGTTAGGGAAGGGGGCTGAGAGGGGAAAGAGAATCACACAGTAGAGCGAAGTGCCAGCAGCCGGGCACGAGCCGCCATGTTCGAAGCTAGCGATCGCACGTGTTTCCCGAACAATCCGGGATCTGACTGTCAGTCGTTGGTGAGAGGTGTTCAGTGGCGCTGTTTGTATTACGTATCAAATTGAGAAATCTGTTGGCAATAAATATTTGTTTGTTTTTTTTTCTTTTTTTTTTTTCATTTCTTGTTTTCAAATTATTTTCTCAGATCGTGAATTCAGGAGAATGAGAGAAAAACAATAATAATAATAATAATAATAATAATAATAATAATAAATTATCGAACACAACAAACAATTTTTATGAGAAAGGACTGGAATGTGTCAAGTTTCTCAATCCACGTGGTTCATTTTAATCCACTTAATATCAGGGATTGCCAATTTAAATCCACAAGTTGTGAAGCTGTGATCAGCTGTTTTATGAATTGTGATTTTTTAATTCTGTTTTTCCTGTTTTATTCACAATATTTCTCTCGAAATAAGATGCAAATAATGAAAACACTTTGAGTATTTACAAGAGAGGAATCCGTCAAGTTTGATAGTTGATGAATTTCAAAGATTTAACGAGATCAGAGTAAACAGATGGGTGATATGTGCGCAATGAAAATTATTGGACGGGTGAATTGAGAACTGAGTTGTTGAGATCGCGCGAGAAGCCAGTGATGCAGTGCCGTAGTGATTGTGCCAAGTGCCTTGTGCCAAACGCTTGGATTACTTGAAGAAGGGAAATGCCGTCGTCCGGTGGTTATTATGATGATAGAAATCCGCTCCTCAAGGGCACCTTATCGAGGTAAGTAATTTTATTTATATTTTTACTCATTTTCCGTCTCCATTTCTGTTTTTTTTTCTCTTCGTTAATATTTCATGGCAATAGGTCATTTCTTTATTCATCCAATTCACCTGTCATGTTGTCAGTTGATGATTTTATACTGATGCAAGTGCCTCTAAGAGTAGTTTAGGTCGACCAGTTACTAGGCCAGTATGTCGATATTGATTGTTGTACTTTTGTTTTTAATCAGCTTGATTCTTTTAATTTCTCAATTTTGTTAATCATCGAAAAGTAGACAGATAGGTGGACTTGTGGAAAGTCACTGTTGTTGCAAACAAGACGGAGGATTTAATCAGGAGTAATCCATAGTGGCAGAATATTTGCTGAGAAGTGTAACAATATTTTGAGTGACTTTTCAATCTTAAAGTACTTGTTACTGCTACTGAAAAAATAAATGAATGTCAAGTATCAAGTGATAACAATTCATGACCATTTCTTTAGCTCTCGAATCATAGAGTCTGTCATTAACTCGAATGAGCCAATGAGAAAAGCAGATTCATAAGATGAGAATGATGAACTTTGGAAATATCCTAGATATTGAAAGAAATTTAGAGAAACCATTCGAGATCAAAAACCGACAAGGCAAGACGAAGGAAACTTTGTCAGCCTTTTTTTTTTGAATTTGCATTATTCTCACAAGAAGAAGAATACACATTCCAAAGTTATTTGAATGATTGATTGTTGAGTCAATTCTATCGGTAATTAAAAAAACTGTTTTCAATCAAATGTTTACCATTTAAAAAGTTTCGATTATTTCCTCAATATATTAAATCGTCTCAACCAAATGAACTTCTCGTGAGCGCGACATGACAAACGCAATTAAAGCTTGAGGGCAAAATTTGAAACAACCAGATATTTTGAAAATGAAAGAATCAAAATGCCATTGGTGAGAATATTTCCCTAGCTTGACATTGGTTGATCACACGAGTTTTTGTACCATGCTAAGGTATCTATAAAATGTGGGACAGGGTCGAGTGTTGTACAAAAATTACACACGTTCAGGGAGAGAGTTTTCACTTGTAACTATTTATGTATTACCAAATGGGATTTAATATGAGTATTAGTGAGACAGAATTAAAGGGTAATCATCAAATTTCTTGTGCCTTCGGAACAAATTTATCGAGGCTTACAAAATAATCATGAGAAATACGAAAAAAAATTCGCATACATATTTAGATCAGTCAAATTTCTGAATATTAGAACCAACTCATATCGATGAAATTATATTTTTAAAAAACTGCAGTTAATAAAATTATGAAACGAGACGATAATCGAAACAAAAAAAATTACATTAATGCAGAAGGGAAATCGTTGTGGTGGTTCATTTCGAGTAATGGCATAATGGCAGTTGGAATTATACTCTTCACTAAAAAGCAAGGCAGAGGAGAGAACACGAAATAAAAAAAATTTATATATATTTATAACAACGTAAAAAAGAGTGAAAAAAAACGAGAAACACTATTCTCTTTGGTTAACGAGGTCTACGCGGATTTGTCTCGAGAATTTTTCTCGAGTGCAGAGAATGTATTTTCTTCCCCTCTCGTATTATCAGATAGGGGGTGACTTACTCCAACCCTCATTATCGTAAATGCAACCGGGAAATGAAAAGGAGAGGAGAGATATAGAAAAAACAAAATGAAGAATAAGAACTAAAAGGTGAAAGAGTGAATAGGGAGGACTAACTTTCCTCTCATAATCAATGATTTCATGTGTACAGAGGGGAAAAAAACATTAATCGATGAAATTTTATTTTTGCATGGCTTATCAAATGAGTTCATGCGGGCGCCTCGACCTTTCGAGTTAATATTGCTTTATTCAGTTGTGTGTACGATACATGAACTCGTAGTATAAACACTTTCACCAAAGGATTTCTAACTAATAGCCTCACTGGTGGCCATTCCTGTCTCTCTCTCCCTCTCATTTCATGCACTCCACCGTGAACGTCTTTCATTCGTATTCATTATAGGAGGTATATAATTATTTTAGACGGAATCGTCGAGTAACGCGTTTATAAAACGATTGAGAAAGATATCTTTCTATTTGGGATTTTGAAAAAAAAAAAAAAAGTAAGGGAAAAAATTGTGGCAAGATTGATAGCAATCACTTTTCTTAGCTGTTGGTGCAAGCTGTTTTATCAGAAGTCCAGAAGAGTCCGAGTTATAGCTTCTCCACTACGATACATATCGATTAACTTTTTTTCCAAATATATATTTGCGTGTTACAATTGGAGAGAGAAAGAGAGAAGAACTAAGACTAGAGAAAATACATACTACAGCTGCGGTGGTACAAGCGCATGTAACATTGATGACCTCTGTTATTGACCGGAAACATGACGTTTTCCTCACATTTTTCTTCATTTATTATTATTATTATTATTATTATTTTGACAGATTGAAAATTGAACAATCTTATTAACAGAAAATTTTTTCAAATCGTAAGCTTTGTTTGTTATTATTTTTCTTGGATTAATTTTGAAATTGATGATTTCAGAGTCAATCAAAATGATCAGATTATGTTTTCAGTTATCGGTCAATGTTTCATTGTGTAAATATTCAGCCGATAATTATTTCTCTTAGAATTCGGTATGCCAATGAAAAGCGTGCCCGCTCAATATCATTTTGAATTATTAAATGAAAGAATAAAAAATAAATAGGGTGCCTTGTTCCAGGGACGTAGTTACGCGCTCATGCACACACGCAGGTGAAAGTTGCGGGGTAACATTGACGCGCGCATGGCCTCGTTCGTGTGGCGTGGAAACGGAGAGGAAAAGAGAAAAAATTAATTTAAACAAAGTCGAAAGAACTATTGCTTCTTTTAATTGCTCATTTTCATTGAATTGAAAACATTGCAAACTGTTAAAATAAAAAACATAACCCTCTACTTTTCCCATTAAAATTGCTGCTATCCCTCTTTATCTCTCCACTGTGTAAATTTATAGCTTCATTTTCAGAATTTTAAGAATTTCACTAATTATAAATAAAACGATGTTACAATTATCAGAAAATGAAAAAGTAGCAATGCACAAATTTCTTTTTGTACATATCGCACAATTCTGAAAGCGGTGAGAATTATATTTTGAAGAAAAAAAAAGCAGGAACACTGACACTGTTAAAAGTGACGTCACAAGACAGTTCCGTTAATTCCTCGCACGTGCAACGGATTCTATCCGTGGGAATTCAGAGAGAGAGCAAATTTTATTATCTCACTCGATTGTTCGACCTATACCAATCTTAATTCGAACAATACCTCCTCCGTCCAAGTACTTTTTGTGTTTGACAATAAAACAAATAAATAAGCGAATGAATAATATGTAAGCGTAAGCGCTATTTTTCCAATTTTTTCATATTGCAAATAACCAAGAGTCGTATCTTTTCTTAAAACTCCAATCGATATCTCGTGGGCTTCCTTTGCATGAATCAAGGAA
The DNA here is from genome assembly GCA_963942555.1 of Aleiodes leptofemur. Taxonomy (NCBI): domain Eukaryota; kingdom Metazoa; phylum Arthropoda; class Insecta; order Hymenoptera; family Braconidae; genus Aleiodes; species Aleiodes leptofemur. The sequence goes on along the minus strand of OZ012616.1, from coordinate 17,006,935 downwards.
ATAATTATAAATAACAAACGGTCGTAAGTGCCACGAATTACTAATAGAGAGTGGCGTCTCTAAGCACTCGCGTTTTTTTTGTTATTACTGGTTTTTACTGAAAGGAAGAAATGGTGAATAACGTATCCAATGGGGGACTACTTGTTCAGGAGAAGGTGGGGCAAAACAGACATGAGAGGTAAAATAGAAACAATTGAGTTTCTGATGTCTATATTATGAAAAACTCTTGAAATCAATAGAAATGTTGGAGATAGGTTTTTTCTGGCCATTCCATTGGAAAGCTGAGGAAATTTGCGGTGGAAATCATGTGTCAGAATTTCAGAGTTTATTAATTTTACCCTGAATTTTAAAAAACAGTAAAAGCAAAGATATCCATAAATGTGGAGATAAGGTTTTTTCACTTTTACATTGGTAGCTAAGTTATTCCAGTATTGGAATTTATAGAAGAGAAAGAAAATGTCCATAATGTAATAAAATAAATTTTGCCACTGGCTTACGGAGGCTTTTTGATTTTCATTTTTGAGTTTTTCTGCACTCGCGATCACTTGCTACTGCGGCAACGATATAATAATGTCAGAACAAAAAAAAAATTCTCTCCATTTTTGCGACCGATTAAGTATGTGGAGATGCAACTGAATTCGTTTACATTCATTCATTTATTCATATTCCTCCAATCATCATCGATACAGTACGCTCATGACTTTTCAGTCCACGCTAATTGATCTGTGAATTTTTTTTATATATGTCTAATATTCATCCATCTCAAATAATTAGTTTCTTTCTACCAATTGTAATATCCAATTTAATGAATTTATTGAAAAGAAAAAAAATTTGATAATGATAATTATCGTAATGGAGTAAAGGATACACACCCTTTTACTTCAATTCCATTGGTATGTTTCGGATTGAGGCTAAATGTAACTAGGGGATTCACACCAATTCACGTGATGTCGAGGTATTTCTGGGGACAACCATGATAGAAATACCAAAAGAGGGGAAGGCGGTGGTCTCGTGCTCACTCCCTTTAATCATCTGTTCTTCTCTCTCTCGCTCTTCCTCACTCTTCTTGTAGCGTTTTATTTTTACAACAATGATGGCTCCTGTCAATGAAACAATCGAATAATAGTTTGAGAAAAATTTAGTCCCAAAAAAATTGAATGATGAGTAAAATATTTCAAAGGAATAAAAATAAGGAAGGAATCATAATGCACATTATTTTCAACTCGAGGTGATACTAACCTACCACCCGCGCCGTCGTCAACAGCGATATAAGCGACGCAATAAAAGCAGACACGTGCGATGTCATTCTGTTTACGTCGTACACCACCGGTGTTAGAGTGAAAGTTCTCTACGTAGGTGATACATACAAGAAAATTGTACGGGAGCCTTCCAGTGAATCAAGTATATTCTCACTCTTTCGAGTTCATAAATGAAACTTATAGTAGTAAGAATTTTATTAAGCTAGTATGCAGTTAGTAAAGAGTATCTAATCAATTTTTTTCCTTCTGGGTAAATCGTTAATGAGATTTTCTTTCGATGAAGATGATATAGAGTACTCGACTAAGATGGATGAAAAAAATGATAATAATAACATACGAGAAATACAAAATCTCTATACTATAATATCCAAACGTTTTTTCCGAAAACCTGTAATTGGAAACCAAACAGACAATGAGTAAATAATATATGTAACACCAAGTTGTATGGTAAAATCCTGTGAAAGCCCGTTTTGTCTTCGATAAAACATGGAGTCGGCGACGGTTGGTCGCGTCGTCCCGACGGAATATCATGGTTATCCGTCGCGCCGGTATATCCCCCTGACTGAACGCTCACCGTACAATTTAGCTGGAGCCTTTACTCCCTATCGGACTCACCCTCACTCCCTCATCCTTCTTCGCCTCCTTCTTCTTTTTCTTCTCCATCCTTATATTTTCTTTTTTTACACGTACACAATTTTGTGTTCCCTCTCTGTTGCACTGTATGCGTATACACGCGAATGGAATGTAAAAAGAGGAAGAAAGAACGATTGCCTTCAAGGCGACAACTCGCCTGGCCAATGAACCGCGGTACCTCGGAGACGTTCCAACGGAGTATAACATATTATTATTATTCATTTATTTTTCATTTTACTTGCATTCAATTGTCCTTCAATTATATTTTGCATATTGATACAATGTTTTTTCCTTTTTTTATTATTTTATAATTATCAACTTTACCTATTTCTTCGAAAGAGGTATAGGCAAACATATTAATATTTTAGATAATGTATCCCTGGGGAGAAAGAATCCTGTAAATTTTAAAACAACGTGAAATTTTATAATTGTGCCACCGTTAGGGAGTGTAGAGGGGTTAATTGTGCGAGTGGAAAGAGTCTATTTCGAATGGAAATCGGATTTGCACTATAGTCAAGTAATTATCCATTGAGAAACAATGTCGTATGATTATGAATACATTTTGAACACTCCCTCCAAATAAACAATAAATCGGAAAGTGATATTTCAACAGATGGAAGGAGAGTAGTGCTGCTCGTTCTTTTACCAGATTGAATAATCAAACTTTAAAATGTAGTCTATATATATGAAAAATCATCCTGAAGATCTCTTTCGATGGAATAAACTATTAAGGATATTCAACTAGCGGATCCAAATGATCTTTTGTTTTTTATTCTTCGAAATTATCATAAATGTTCTAATCATTCTGATTTTATAACATTTTACCGATATTAAAATTATTTCCACGATACTAAATTGTTATTAAATAATATTATAAATATCCAATATCGTTCTAAATTTAACTCACGCAGTCTCAGCATCTAGGACTAGGATCAGAGGATCCTCGGATTTTAAATACCAATATGGCCGCCAATAATGTTTTCATGTAATAAATTGGACTAATCATCGCTAATTGTCCGGTAACAGGCAATTTTTATGATTTGTAAAATTAATAGAGATTCTGACGAACAAGAATATATATGTTTATATAAGGGAAAAATAGATCTGTGATCATGAATTGTTGCTGCGAAACTGAAACTGAATCTCGCTTACGGAGTTCTAATGTTAATTTCATTTTTTTCACAAATAATTTTTGGCTCAATTTGTCTGGTAACATGATGTAAAGTAACTCTCTCGAAAGTGACCAAAATTGAAATGGAAAAATAGATCATCGGAACTACTTGGATAATACAAAAATGATGGTTTACTGCATTCCTCCTTTTCCTTCAATTGTGGCTTAACACAATTTCTTTGTCGCGTCCCATAAACGGGATGACCCCAGCATACGTGGCATTGCACCTCCTGGTGAGTATGTGGGTCGAGGAATGCCGCAACATCTAAATATATCTCTCCACAATGCGCGTGAAAAAAGTCAAGAAAAATAAAAAAAAAATTCATTTAACGAAGTTATTGATCACCTTTTGTTGTATATTAAATTTTTCCGTGATATCAGGAACGTGGTTAAAGTGGAAAGATGCCGAGCATTACAGTGCTTTGTTTTCTGAATCGTTGTCCTAGGAATGAAGTGGTTTGAGCATTTACGCCTTTTCGTTTCTAAAGTAACGATATATGTATAATGTATATAAACTGAACTTTTCAATAGACCCAAGTTATCACCCTATCATCACTGAATTGATTTATTTTCAACTGGATCTTTAAAAAATGTCTTGAAATTTCCAGACTCAAATACACCTTGAAACTTGACATTTATAAAGTTGATCATTATTGCTTCTTTTACGTTGTTTTCAAGGAGAAGCAAAGATAATATTAAACATTGACTTGTTTCTCTTTTTCGACAAAGTCTGATGGAGAAAGGGGGAGAGAGAGAGAGAGAGATTCTCTAGAGCTTTCAACTCCAAATGAATAGTGAAATACCATTGCAATGCATTCAGATTATGGACAATAATTATTATTATTATTGTAAGTGAATATGAGAGTATCGTACTTGGTGCCAAGTATCTTGAACTCATCTTCAATTTTTAAGTGGAAAATCCTGACATTCATTGATGATTATTATTCAGTTATGCTATTTCATGATTATTCATTCTACCAAAGATGAATGCAATGCAAAGTTTCGCAAAAATATAGTGAGAGTAGAATTATTGTTGGAAAATACTTAAAAAATGTATGATGAAGAATTCCTTTCTATTATAAAAATGATTTCTTATTTCCATCTGTACTGAGAAGATTAGCAGTTGTAATACGTCAATAGTAAATATTGCCTGATGATGAAAACAAAAAAGGAAGAAGAGCAAATAATAAAAATTACGCAGCTCAAAAGAAACATAATTCCATCGTGAGTTCAATTCTCTGCAAATCTGAGAAACTCTGACAGATCCTCTCGCAAAAGCAGAAACAATCAATGAATATTGAATTGATAATCATACAGGTATATATATATGATATGTCCTATACGAAAGCACGTGCGCATGCGGGCCCTCTGTTTTCAATAACATTGTCATGAAGGAACGTGCTTTTTGGGATTGCGCGGCAATACGGGAAATATGGAAACACAGAAAGAAAATGCGTGTTTATATCTTAATTTCATTTCTTTCTCAATAATCAGGTAGGGTTAATGGCCGAAGAGCCGTTAATTGAATGAAATTGAAATTAATAAAATTCATATATTAATTGAAATATGTCCAATTTATCCTTCTTCTTCCCATAATGCATGATCTGAACTTAGAGAGAGAGAGAGAGAGATCGTTAATCCCATGAGGGTGAAGGAAAAGGAGGTAGGTGTTGCATTTGTCAACAATAGTAGCCCATCGTTTTTTCTATTTTTAGATTTTTTAAATCATATTTACAAGTATCAATTGGGGGTGCTTGGATGATATACTTAGTTCTTCTTCCTTCATTCTGTCCTCCTGAAGGAATTCAATAGAAACATAACAACATAGTTGTTCTACCAAAATCCCTCATTTATTTATATATTTTCTTAAGATATCCTTCTTTCTCTTCTATTTTTCTCTCAAAATGACCTTGAGAATGATAAATAATACATGAAAAATTGGATGAAGGTTGTACTGCAGTAAGTATTTCATTGAATTAGTTTTAATTTCGAGGTTAGCATTAATGTTTTTACTAATAATGTGAAAAACATTGAATATAATATAATAATTTATATAAAACATCATGATTTTTTTATTCCCTATCTTCCAATTCTTTTTTTCAATTTAATCTTTCCCCCTCTTCATTTTGAATGACTTTGAGAAACAAAAACAATTGACGATGATAAAACGACAGTGTGAGAATTACGTCATAGTTATGCGTAACGACTAGACACAAGCATTGTAAATTGTATTGCGCCTGCGTGACGTAGCAAACGTGGGGGGGAGGGGGGGATTTTATGGAAGAGGTGCGTCAATGCCGATGTGTGACGTCAAAGCATAGCCTACAAGCTGTGAGCCATTTTTGCGATAGGGAAAGGGTCTGAGAGAGAGAGAGAGAGAGAGAGCGAGAGAGAGAGAGAGAGAGAGAGAGAGAGAGAGAGAGAGAGAGAGAGAGAGAGAACAAGAGAGAAAGAGACGACGCTGACGGTATTACTTGTTGCACCGAGAGACGGGGCTTACCTATCTTGATCTCTTTGGGTGCTTTTTTTTTCCTTTCATCATTCTGCCATGCACTCGAACGATGACATCAACCGAAGAACAGCACAAAATATGTATTCCCGTTTATTTCCGTCACACATTGAGGCTTCTTCACTCATTGTTTCATTATTTCGATGCTTCTATGGATAGATTTTAATGAGCCAGCTAAATACTGTCGCTTTTGTTCCTTCCGTTTTATATTGATATTCATATTTAAATGACTTGAGACAATATTTTGTTAGAGATTTCCCCATAGTCATATGCAGAGTACATTTTGCTCATACTAATAATTCAGAGATTGAATGGAAATATAGTTGATAAAAAAAAAAAAAAAAGGATTTTTCTTCAATCTTGAATAAGAAAGAATACGATGATATACAAGCTTTTTGAGGTCTTCAGTTCATATGAGACGCTCTAACCGGAAATGGAACACCCGACATCGACATATGGTCAAAGGCATTGATAGGGTACAACACAACTATATAGGTATATATATATATATAGCTTTTAGCATGGTAGATAAGTCGGGGACTCTTGACACCATCCTAGATCCGAGGCTTGCGCACACCGTGTCAAGGTGCTACACTAACCCAAAGGGACGACTGTCGTAGTCAGAGATGAGGCAGAACGCTTACTGAATTTGGTACTTGCCCCTCTCATAGGGGATATAACCATAAGGAATAGAAGAACGCTTACTGAACGGCCTAGCTGTGTCACGATACAAATATCACTATATATTGACTATTGGTTTTCATTATACGTTTGAATTACAAATAATTGAGAAATGAGAATTTCAGTTATAAAGCAGCCTCACAAACTCTCAACATACGACAAGTAAATAAATCAACTGGATCGAGAAAAGAATAAGAGAGATTGTTTGAATTAAAATTTCCAATAAAATTTCAAGACGATGCGAAAACGTGAAAGCGGTCACATTCAGACGTTTACCTCGTTTTTCCGCTTGGCTGCGCTACGACTGGAGTATACTCTCATGTTACCTCAAACTTCATACACAATTGTTGATGAAGAAATAATAATAATAATGAAGAAATTTAAAAGTTGTGAAAGACATAAAAAAATAATCTTCATTTATTCTTTCACTACCTCCTTTGAGGATGCTTGTCCTGTTCTCTTCCATATGCTAATACTATACAAAATTCATTGAAAATAATCACACACACACACACACATCTACATTGAGAGAGAAAAATTATTCTAGGAGGCAAAAAAAAATGATGATAAACGTTATCCACTTCGATTCATATTATAATTACATAAATGTGTTAATACAGTGGTAGCTCATGCTACCACACCTCGAGAAAGTCATGGGGATAACGTAAGGATAGGTGTACATAAATTAATGAGTGGTGTTACGAGTTTTACAGTTGATTGTCACTATGAGTGATGGATTTGAATGACCGATTAACAGATAGTTTAAGTTGAGGGTGGTGGCTTGTACGTTCGGTAACGGGAGCACCGATTTTAGCGCGCTTCCGTGAACCTCGCACCTCCACCATTCTCTCCCACCACTCTTTCTTCTTCTTCTTCTTCTTCTTCTTCTCTCACTCTCTTTCTTTGTGTCTTTGTCCTCCACATTGATTCCCGTAGCTATTTCTAGGTCGTTTGTATGTACACACTGACGTACAAATGCTGATCGTTGAAACAACACGACCATCTTTCATTTCACTAACTCCACTATCACACAGTATTGCATAAAGAAAAGAAAAGAAATAAATAATCCTGTATTATTACAGTGATACTAATTTCATATAATTTTAAAAAATTCCGTGATTACAGTTTTTTTGAGGAGAGAGAATGTTATATTGTATTTCAAACAAATGAGTTCTTTAAATTACGAAAAACTTAACGAACCTCCAACAATTGAATTATGTACAATGTAATTAATCACAGTCAATCAAGCAATGAGAGTTGTCTTTATTTTTGAACTCGATTGATCAAGTGACAAGATAAAAAAACTAAAAATATCCGCATTCCAGAAGTCATAATATAAGCCATGAAGAGAAATTCATCAATCCATTCAGTGCTTCAATAATAATAATAAAATTTAGTCGAAAGAGGAAAATAAAGATGATAATAATAATCATTTGAAGAAGAAGACTCGACTCGTCATGTCGATAAGAGAGTGAGAATGAGAGTTAGTTTAACAGCTGACCGTAAGATGTCAGATAAATGGAGACCACCGGTGAATAACCCGAGTATTCTCATCCAATCGGCGCGTCTGTCTGGTCTCTTCCTCGCGTTTCCCCTTCTCTATCGGCTTGCATTGGGGATTGGTCGTAGCCCTGGCGCTGTGTTACAGGCCTACAGACTATCGCAATATGGCTTCCGCCATTGCGAGCAAGTGAGAGTACTTCAATGTGTCAATTTATAAAATCATACATAATGCATAATTAATATTAATTTATTTCCATTCAAGTTATAAATTTAACATTATTAAGTACATTATTAGTTAATGAAACAATATCAATAATAATTTCAAAGGTTAGAAACATTTAATTTTATGTTTACGGTGATTTAAATGGGCCCCAAACAACGTCACCAATGTCCCCCCCCCCCCCCCCTCTCCCTCGTTTGGCGAGTGTTATATGTATAATAAAGACTGCAGATTAACTGATTAAAGTAAATCAAAATAATTAATAAACTGTGAGATTTGATCGTTGGAAAAGTGTTGCTGAATTGACTTTATTGAATCAAAATTGTGTCCAGGAAAATTTCGAATGTGTAATGCTAAAAAGAAGAAACAAGTTTTTTAAATAGTGCTTGAAAAAATGGTGGGGGCAAATAGACTCCAAACCTCGTGTCTGCAATTAATTTTATTTATTCATTCTCCAAATAATTTGCGCACAACAGCGAGATAAACTCACATTTCTATAAAATAATTAATTGTCGAGGCCGATAAAAAGAAATCGTGACTTATCATTAATTCAAAAAATTTCGAACTCTCACGTTATTAAACAATGGATAAAATTACGAAAAAAATGAGGAAAATTATAAATAGAGCAAATTTTTATTGAAAAGCCATACCGAATATCATCTTAGAGCTCTAGGATTTCGCGCGTTGCATCAAATAGAAAAGAGGCTGTTCTCTTTTTCTCAGTGACGAGGAGTCACGTAGCGCGCGTGTACTTGTAGTTTTTTATTTTTCTCCTTTTCCACTGCATTCGTGTGCGTAAAATACTCGCACGCGCATAAAGGGAAATAAAAAGAAGAAAGTAAGAGAGAGAGAGAGAGAGAGAAACACAGGAAGGCAGAGAAAAAAAAGGGGGTAAAATAAGAGAGATAGATTGTATACATAAATATATTTTCCAGTGTGTCTTGTGGAACCTGGCAAAATATATATATCGAAGTATAGAAAAGACAGAGACAGTACCAGCTGCGCGCGTTTAGTGGTTTGTATATATACGTGAAGAGACGGTAGAGGCAAGTTTTAGTGTAGTAGAGCTGAGTGAGTGAGCTGCGACGTTGCCAGAGCATTGCCCCTCTTCTCCAACTACTGCTACCTCCTTTCCTCCCTCTCTCTCTTCCTCTCCTTAGTTATATACACCACTGTGTTCTCTTCTCCTCCTATACTTCTGGAATTTTTATCTGTATGTGTGTGTGTGTGTATTTTCTAAACTCTTGGATATTTTATGTGAAAGAGAAGATGTGAAAAATAAGAGAGGCTAAATCATTTTTTAAATGAGACAGTGATATTTATCTGCGAGTGCAGTGAAAATTACAAAAGAAGAAGAGATTCCCTTAAATTGTTATATTCTTTGCAATATTAAGAATTTGAAAATATAAATATGTTTGATTATTTTCAATCCATTGTGAACTGAGTGAGAAAATACTTTTTGAAATTTCCAAAGGATAAAGAAATTTTTTAATATTCGTCGTAATAAAAAAAAAAGAATCTAATAAGATTTCAAGTTTATTACGGGTTGAGGAAAAGTGGCATACTTGATGCCATGAGAGTCGAGGTGACGGTCGACACGTGACACATACCAAAGTTACGCTCACGTTGGTTAACTCGAACGCCATGAAGAGGCCACGGTAAGTTTTCCATAAATAATTGTGTGGCACTTTATTATTATTATTATTATTATTATTACTATTGATATATTTGATGGTAGTTTTGTTTGTCATAAATTCATTTGATCATTTTTTCATTGAATAAATGTACAAAGGTTTCAAGGAAAAGTTTCTCTTGAAGAATATTTTTGAACCATTGGGCTCTTATTCTTTATAATTCTATACAGATTAATTAACTTGAGAGAAATTTACTCTTTAAAATGATTAAATTGATAAATTTTCTTATCGCAGTTGAACAATTGTGTATTTTTCAAAATGAGATTAATTTGAAAGGTATCAATTTTATCAAATTTTGATCGAAAATTCTCCAAGTCGTCAGGGTTTTGAGAAATTGTGAAAATACAAATGAAAATTGATTGAAAAATTGTCCAAGTTTCAATATGCAAACAGTAGATTTGTATGAGACTTTGGAAATATAATAGCTAAATGAAATATATTCTGCAATTTCAATATTATTATATGAATATTTGAGTGGAAGGGACAAGTTCAAGACCTCTCTTTTAATTTGTAGAAATTCATGAATTGGAGATTTTGTTTTTCTTTTTTTTTTCTTCTTTCAAGTAATAATATAAACGCGCAGTAGTAGTAGTCCATTTGAATGAAGAAATTTCGTTCGTTCCTATGTTTATGGTGTAGCAAGGGGAATAATATTGCGTGCCGACGACGACAGGATGGCCGAGAAACTCGATAACCGTCGTGCTATTCCGGAAACGACCCTCGGCAGGTGGTAGAGAGACGTTTGAGGGTGGGATATATTCAAGCGGGGTCTTTATAGAGAAGAGTATGGAATCTTTTGAGTTGTAAAGATTTTCGGATGATTTACTTATTGTAGTTGAGTTCTCTCTTTTCATTTAGAAAGATATTAAATGTGGAAAAATGTTTGGAATTTTCTGAGAAGATGATTGATATGTGTTAGACGCTAATTGCGACGTTATCGACTTTACCCATCATCGAGGTCGATTAAACCTAAGGTCCGCATGCTCGAGGCGCGCAGTGAGCTAACCGCGATGGAAGTAGCAGACACTGAAGGCAAACTCTTTGCCATCTTTCAGTGATCAGACCTTTTAACCGTTTTATATTTGTCTCCTTTTTTCCTTTCTTTCTTTCGTTTTTTTTTAATTTTTTTTTTTTTCATATGGAGATAACTAAAATATCGCTTTTCATATACTTCAATTCTTTAAAGTATGCACCAAAATTCTTCTCTATTCACGTGAATAAAGAGAATTGGCCACAAATGCAAAAACAAATTAACGCATTCGCCGCTACTCTCTGAGATCTGAATAATAATTATTCTTTCTAAGGAATGAGAATATGGGGAATGGTAAAATTATCCAATGCCGCGAAATGCAACTCGCGAGACATAAAGCCCGATGGGAGTCGATGTATGAAGCATGAAGATGATCATCCTTGCAACTCCTGGTTTGAAAGCTCACGAAGATTGTGTGTTGTCAAAATTCGTTTAGGATATAGGTAGTTCTTTCACATTCGCAATGCATCTCAGTTCAGTGTAAAGAATTGCTCATGATTCCAATGCCATATTTTATTGTCTTATTGTGATCCTGCAGTGTGAGAATTTACTGGAAGCATTTCTTCTTTAATATTTGACAAATAATTCCTTCTCGCTTTTCAAATGATGAAACAAATGGTTTTGCAAATTTTATAAAATAAGTGAGATATGCAATATACAGGGGTTTATTTTCCCATAGAATTGTAGGTAAATGGAGAATTGATATTAATAAAATCAATTGAAAGATTCGTAGGTGCTTGCAAATTCATCACTAGAGTAAAAGATGATTCTTCCAGTCAAATTGTAGGACCATAGTAATGTGCTCTTCATGTACTACTTAGTATTGAGTATATTGGCCATCTTTGTATGGCAAAAATAGCAAGCTCGGATGTAAACATAGCTTGGTGGGATGGCCGCTGGTTTCGCTCCAGTAGTAGCAGTAGTATAGACTGATGAAGTGGGTAGTCGTTTCTCGCACAAGAGTGAGATGGCAATCATGAACTACTACAAGAATCGCGGGGCCAATGGCGACAGGGGCGAATGACTGTACATACCACGGCACATTGAAATACATTTGAACTGTCAGGGCGTGGGGGAGCGGGCTAGAATTACTATCACTTCGTTAACTATAGAGGCATTCAAATAACTCTTCATGAATACTTTATAAGAGGGGAGGAGAATAAATAAAAACTATTAATGAAATTATTATTTCTTCCCTTCAAACTATAAAGACTTCTTTTTAGTTATCTGAGAGTGGAAAATTCATTGAAAAAATTAACTGTATGTGGCCAGGTCTATACTTTTGGATGCGGTAGTATTGCTGCGAGGCTACCTATATGCATTAGTCATTGGCCATGTCGTTCAGCACGCGACGAATGAAATTGATACTCCAGTCTGTTGCGTATATGGCTGTCGGACAATTCTCGATTGCCTCATTTCATCTTATGGTAGGTAACACACATACGAGCTCGAGCATTTAAATGGACCAGCGTGAATCAAATTACCAAGGGCTGAAATAGTTTCTTTATTTTTTTCTCTTTAATTCCTCATCATTCTATTTCTTTTCACAGTCATCTTATTTTTTCGCTTTCCGAACATTCATTAAAAAAAGGAAAGTCGCGAGGAATTGGAGAGCACTAAGATAGTATTTTATGGTTCCGTATGAATCTGAAACTGACAGTGAACGTATCCTATTCTCCGATAACGACATGATAAAGGCTTGCGGTTGACAACCCACGTTGATAAAGGCCCTTTTTCCCTCATACCTCAAGCCCTATGAAACGCTCGTGTCTCAATCCTCTCTCTCTCCCTCTCTGGTTTGTTTGCAATTTCCACTGTGGAACATTTATGTATAAGTGGCTCAACGCCTTCTTACCCCTATCTATTTCTTTAATGCCTGTATTTGTGATTATATCATCGCCTTAGTAACATATGGTCGTAAGCGCCATGAATTACTAACAGAGAGTCGCGTCTCCAAGTACTCTCGTCTTTTTGTTATTACTGATTTTACTGAAAGGAAGAAATGATGAATAACGCATACAATGGGGTACTACTTGGGGGGAGGGGGAACAGACATGAGAGGTAAAATGGATACAGTTGAGTTTCTGATATCTATATTATGAAAAACTCTCGGAATTAATGGAAATATTGGAGATAGGTTTTTTTCTGGCCATTCCATTGAGAAGCTGAGGAAATTTGCGGTGGATATCATGTGTGAAAAGTGATTTTTTTGTATTTTTTAAAAATTCAATTTCTTCGATCAAAGTTCGAAGGCCCTTTCCATTTTTGAACAACTTTTTTCAGCCTATCTCTGGTTCTATTGGTCATAGCTAGCATAAATTTTGGCTATAATTTTGGGAGATACGCAACTTTTCGATTTTCAGTTTTCAGTTTTTGGTACTTACGAGCATTTGTTACTAAGGCAACGCTATATATGTGGATACTCAGGGGGGAGAACAGCATCCTCTTCTTCTCGAGCGAAAAAAATTGAATTTCCGTAAAATTCTGAAAAATGTTTTTTATCGGAAATTTCCTCGGCTGTTCAATGAAATCGTGTTGTGGAAGTGCACGAGTAGGTGGTAGGTCGGCGCGTTGCTGATTCTTCGACCTTTTGCCCCAGTAAGGAGGAGACCAAGGGGCAGAGAGAGTATACCTTAGCTACTGACAACAAGACTCTCTTTGAATATTTATCTCGTAGTCTATACTCCATTGTACTCCAAGCATGGCACGTGTTTCATCGTCCTACATGACATTGACGTTGAAACTCTTACTCCTGTATAATTTATTTTCCTTCTATTTCACCTGTTTCATTACCTTTTTTTTCCTTCAATATATATCACTATAAAACCTATTCTTATTTTTATTCATTCTATTTATTTCATTGCGGAAAGATAAGGGAGAGAGAGAGCTGAGGTAAAAAAAATCATGGACTATTGACACGCGAAACGAAGGGTTTTAATCGGGAATATGAGAAAAAATTAGCTTAGGAACGAGAAATGTAATTAATGATCCGACAGAGTGTCTCCTCTCAACCAATTGAAATGAAAATTAGTAATACACTCTATCTAAATGAGCCAGCAAATGGATACGTAAAATATGCGAAATCGAGTTTAGGTGGAGGGAGAAGATGAAGTACATCACAGGTACAAATCTCAATAATCAAGAGTACTTCAATAAGAATTTAACGGTAATCTGCCTTCATCATTCAAAATTCTTCTCACCTTTTTTTTCCTACTCTTTGAACTAGTAAAAATTGGAGATATCCGGATCAATAAATGCTTGTCATTCTCTTATAGTCATGGTTTACATGATAAAGACTATTTTTTAATAGACGAGAGCATCCTCGCGTGATAAACTAAAAAAATTTCTTTCTTCCCTCCAAATATGACGTCCCTCACATTTCCGGTTCTGAGGGTTTACAAACACCTTCGTCCTTCACCTTAAAAAGGATCGTCTCTCAATTCGCCATAGGACCGGACTTATAAAAAAAAATATGCAAAAAATTGGAGATTTTAAACTTAAAAAAATTCCATGTTCCCTTCAAATATGACGTCCCTTACATTTCCGGTTCTGAGGGTTTCCAAACACCTTCGTCCTTCACCCTAAAAAGGATCGTCTCTCAATTCGCCATAGGACCGGACTTATAAAAAAAAAATATGCAAAAAATTGGAAATTTTAAACTTAAAAAAATTCCATGTTCCCTTCAAATATGACGTCCCTCGAATTTCCGGTTCTGAGGGTTTCCAAACACTTTTGTCCTTCACCCTAAAAAGGATCGTTTCCCAATTCGCCATAGGGGCGGACTTATTAAAATCCTTCACAGTCTTTCCAGTACGTTGATCTAAGATACATAAAAACATCGATTTTTTTGTCAGCCAATCTCGTTTTTCCTATTTCATAAAATCTCTTTGAATAAAAACGGAGGTGAACGTTTTTCATTACGAGAAATACCCTTAAATCAATGAAAATGAGTAAATGCTGAGGGTCTCATCATTGACATGAGGCCCAAAGCGCGCAAAAATTCTACGGATATTTTCACGGCTATCTTCAGCGACATCTCAAATGGGAATTATCATTGGTAATCATTTTCTGCGGAAAAAAACTGGTAGGAACAGAAATTGAACCATTACGAATGTAATTCCTCGACCCAAAGACCTGAAATCTTAGGGTTGAAGCATTGCATGGCTCTGGTTTTGATTGTTCCGTAAAAAAACGACGGATTTCCTCTTTTTTGGATCCTAAACTTGCTTCCACAAACGCATCTGTGCCTGCTACGCACGGGCCTTCTCATCCGATTGTATAAATGACACCAGATGTCACGTTGGTTTCAGTTTCAGGCTTACGTTATTTCGAAATATTTCGATATTGATATCCTTTCCTTTCTATAGTAGGATGATGTATCAGGATGATTATATTCAATTATTTCCTTCAATTTCAATATAAACCAAGGACATATCTCATATTTTGACATTATCAAAGGAATGATTCCATTGAATGTTCACTCAAAATATCGACAAAATATCCTTCAACTCTAATCAAATAATGGAACTTTTTCATTTTCACTCAGTCATTGATTTAATGAGATTCATTTTGTTAGTATGCAGTTTAGTATATTCACAAACGTAAAAATAGTAGAATTCCTGAGTAATCACAGACGCTTGCCGGAATGATGTACAATATTCCAATCCCTCGACCTCGCGTTCATCGCTCGAACCGGGTTTTTATGATGATGGCTCGTCTTCTCATTCCCCTCTTTTTTCCACTCTCCACTCTGGAAAGAAAACTTCGGGGTCGTCTCTATTTTCTTCATCCTTCTCTCTCTAACCGTAGGAAGAGAAAGAACTGCAAGCCCGAAACTACCCTTGTCTCTTCGATGTTGCCTACCCTCCCTATTTCTTTCTATTTCTCTACTCTACTGTGACTTCACCAGCAACCCAATGCCTTCAACCACTACGGAACGCCAGTTACCCAAAGATTCTTTCCTTGTATACAAAGAAAATATTTTCCTCAAAACCATTCTTTTTATTTCTACATTTCTCTCCCTCAAAAGAAAAATAGAAAAAAAATATATTGCAACTCTACCCAACAATTTCTCAAAGTTTTCTGATTTTCTTGTCCTGTCTCTAATGTCCATTGCATTTATCATGGAATGAGATTTCGTGGTATTTCAAAGAGAGGTAAATCTCTCCGCATTCACTTATTCTCTCTTTATTTTTGAGGTAAATAAGAAAGGAGAATAAATCGAAACTTTTTTGCCTTTATATTCTCGAAGAGCCCACTCGAATACTTAACCGATAACTTGGGTTTCTAGCTTGCTTCAGAATTCCATCCTCTGTCTGTTTTATCGACACAATCATTATCTTGCTCTCTCTCTCTCTGCTTGTTCTACTTTAGAGGCCAAATGAAAACAAAGAGATTCCGTGCCCGAGGTTGTCTCAGTAAATAAATTTAGAATGAAAATCAGTGAATCTTTTATTTAAAAATAAAATCCGATTCAGTATGAAAATTTTATTCGAAAATTTCACCACTGTATTCACAAAGATGGGAGTCAAGGAAGAAGGAAACTGGAGAAAATATGCCGATGGCATTCTACAAACGAAGGGTACTACCCTAACAGGAAGTTATAGAGAAAGAGAAGGATGGATAAAAAAAAGAAATCTTGGAAAATTCAGTGAAAAAGATAGATGGATATAAATATTTAAATATAGATATATTTATGTATGTTTAAAATTGTCGAAGAGCATCGTATGCCAGAAACAACAAGATCCCTATCCACGTTTTTATTTCCATGCAACCACTCATTAAGACAATACAAGAAGCTAAAAAAATATGACAAGTAAAGGAAGAAGAGTTTATAAATTTTCCCTTTGCGCGCATGTCTTCTTCCTGTGGGATTGAATTTTTTTCATGGCTGCTAATAATACCAATGAAATTCTCATAACGAATAGATTCAAATCAATTATTGGATCAATTTTATTCTGAATGATAATACAATACCATCAGATAGTAAAATTTGTTATGTTTTCAAGTAGGAATTAAGATGGAATTTTATATAAATTGCGCAGGATGTCTCTCCCACATTCCATCTGGACTTTTGTCAGAGATGCTTTACTCTAATGCAGACCAGAAAGAATCAACTAAACCACTGAAGATAGTAACTTTTTAACTAGGGCAATGGAACAGCCTCCCCTGCCTTCATTTTTCTTTCCATAAATTTTTTTGCTTTCTTACATATAACTACTGTGCTACTAAAAGTACTAGCTGAAGTACTTGCTGATACCATCGTGAAACTCTGCGATGAGGTGGCTGTCAAGGGAAAGCTAGAGAATGAAACTTCTTACGTAAATGCAATCGTAACAGTGTACTAGGGATAATTACTCGCGGGATAGGAAGGTAGGAGCCATCTGGATCAGTATACTCGTTTTTCTTATGCTCAACTTACATTTATTTACAAAATCCTAAAGCAGGTTCTTTATGATATTTTGAATTTCCCAATAACACATTTTAATGTTAGTTAATTGATAATACATAGAAATTACCTGTTCATTCCGAACTCTTGCATTCAGGATGTCTCTGCCAATTTTCATTGGCAATTTGAAATAAATCATAAATGTCAAACTTGAAATCAAGTCAATTTGATTTTGCTTCAATTCTTCTCCTTTTGATTATCTTTATGTCATACTCTTGATTGTATACTCTCAAAGTTACGGAATGGAGAAAATCCCAATGGTTCTAGTCTCAGAGAAACAAATAAAAAATGATAATACAGTATAAATAACCATTACTTTTTGTATTTCGTGTTAGTATCGGTCTTTCCGCCATTTTGGTATGTCGTGATCGCGTCGAGACGGATGGTGCGGAGATCATCAGAACAGAATAGAGCTTCTAGAGAGCATTGGAGGCAAAAACAGAGAGAGAAAGGAAGGAAGAATAAGAGACAAAGTATATCCTCCATCTCTCTCTTCTCCCTCAGAGTGAGAGAAGAAGAGAGCTGTATTATGGTATGCCGCTTGCCTTCGTCCACTAACGTGGAAACTACTGCCGTGCAAACACGTATATACACACGTGCGCGCATGGTCCCCTCCGTCGATTCTTTCTCCTCCCTTTGCCCCTTCAGCTCTGTTTTCCTCTGACATCCGTCTGCTCCAGTGGTATCTCTTTCTTTCTCTCTCTGGACAATAACCGATTTCATTTAAATCTATCATTCTTCTTGTTCTCATCCTCTTTACCTTTGTCACCATGGTTGCGTACAGTCTGTCAATAAAATTTACCATCAGTTCTTATACAGTTGGAAATATGCGACGTAGGTCGGGAGAGAAAACCAACATGTAGCGTTAATTACTCAAGCAAATTTAGGGGGGAGACACTATTCCATGTCATACACATTATGAACCATTGAGTACATCCATATTATATCGAAATTTCTACTATTTTTATGATTTTTTTTAACAGAGATGAGTGTTGGATCTCGGTACGCCTACGTTTTTGAAGAAGGGAGGGACAGAGATAATGAGAGTATTATTTAACCTTCAAAAATATCCTTTTTCGAGAATTCAAGATGATGCATGGACATATTTCAACCTCAATTCCTCGAACTATCCACATTGTCAACACGAGTCGATTTCATATAATTAACCTCAATTCGAATTCGTTGAAAGTATAAATTTATAAAAGTGAATTTTACGATAAAGTTATGAACAAGATGTTTCATAAAAAACATTGGGTGTCAGGAATATCTCGATAATTACAAAATTATCGAGATTCACGTCATCTCTTCATCGTTTACATGCGCATGATCTATTAATGCACGCGCATCAACCGAAGCCCTCAATTGTTTGAGTGAGGGAAACCATTAGGACAATGATTCACCAATTGAGATGCATATCAAATTCCACGCATCCCAGTATACAGGCAAATAGGTATGAGGGTTGGGGAAGTTCAAGGGAGAGAGGGAAGTAGATATATATCTATCTAGTGAGGAAATTTCCAAGAGCGAGAGAATTTACACACATACAGAGTGGCGGCATCCCTCTGGTCAACAGTTCAGGGGAAGTGAAATGCCGCCAGTTGGGTGGTGTGCGCGCATTTGGGTTTCGTCTCGAGCTAGTATTTAATGTCTCTGTCTCTCTTGTGTTGTTAGTAGTAAGAGGAAAAGGAAGACCAAGTGGACAAAGAGGGAGAATAACAGTGAAGATCTCTCCCACGTTTTCCGAGTGAGGCGGCGTGACGGTCGAGCAGCCATTTTGATAATCTCCCACCTTTTCATCGCGCGCGCCAGTTTTCCCCTCCTCCTCATCTTCCTCAGTTTGTGTATTGGTTGCCATAATTCCAATCTTTCTCTGTTGCTCTTTCTTATCTTCGAGCTGTCAAAGAAAAAATCTCTCTTTTCACCTGACACAAAAAAATTCTATATAACAGTTGGCGATCGTTTTCTTCTTCCCTCTCTGATGATGATACCTCCTGTACTTTGTATTATAACGTCGTTTTCTTCCTCTTCAACTACCGAATACTCTCGTCTTTCTCTCATTTGAGAATATGGCAAAAGTATGAGATTTTGCGTCAAAGGTCGAGGGACGAGTTTCTTATATATTCCCTCATAGTCCTTTTCTTTCCTTGACTCTTTACCTTCTCTCTTTTACCTACTACTACCATCACCATCCATGAGCTCTTCTTCCACTCCCACGAGAATCTACGTTCGTTCGTCGCCGCTATCGCTCCTCTTACCGCCCCCGCCCCTCTTCTCCGAATTGTTTCAACTGTATACACTACTACTACTCCTACTACTACTACTACTACTACAAACCGAGTACACTCTTTCCTTCCAACCGAACTGCGCGCGATCTCGCTCTGACGCTAGAACCACCGTTTTACACTGTCCTTCGTTATTTTATCTCTTTCTCACACGCTGTAGTATCAGTTGGCTCGTGTGCGTGGTTCAGTCACGACAGGAAAGTGCCAGTTTCACTTGAGCTCTAATCGCCTCATTGCTTCTCCACGACATACTGTGAAATACTCGTGACGTTTTTTTTTCCTTTTGTTTATTCATTTAGCTTTAATTAATAAATATTTTTATACCTCATTAAACTTGTGATGGTCGAATTTTCAATGGAAATTCATCATGATTGATAGTTTGTTCAATTTTATTATTCTTCAGTGAAAAAGTGAAAATTCAAGTTGAGTTTTAATGACAAAGAGGATAAAAGTATCGAAATATGGAGTGATGTGAGTGTGAATATTCTTGGAAAAAATCAATTTTTATACGATTAATTCTAATTGTATTGTCATTTTATTCTTTTATCCAATGCAAATTTCATTTAGCAATATCCAGTGAAAAGTGTAACAGGCTTATTTGAAAAGATCCTATATGTGATATTCGATCGTCTTCATCGATTATTATCCTTCATGCTTACATTTCCACAATTAGTCAGTGGCATTCAAGTGTTGTCTATTGTTTTTTTGTTTATACATTTTCTTTCTTCTACATTGAGTATTCCTCGTTCATAATATAACCAAAGTAACGACGCAGAGGTGACCTTTCGCGCTCATGTCGCGCTCACACAATACACATCAAGGCACAAGTATAATGCCGTACATGGTTATCACGAAATATATAGCCAAGAAGAAGGCACTTTACAGAGGTTTTTTTCATCATTTATAATTTTTCAACTTGAAAAAATTAATTACCCTCTTCGCGATTATCTTTTTAGTGGTTTCACAAAGGATCATTACTCTGTCATATTGTGAAAGAGCCAAGATAATAATAAACCAGTGTGATTTTAATTGACAATTGTCAATTGTTAATGAAAAGAAGTAGAAGGAAAATATAAATTAATAAAAACTGACGTGGTTACGTCGAAGCGCGCGTTTCTGGATTAGCCGCTTCTTCAGGGCCACGTCGGATTTTTCACTTCACGACAAGTGTTGTCTCAAAGTGTATACATTTTTCTCCTTCCTTTTAGTACAAAAAAGAAAAAAAGTGGCTGCCTGTGAAATAATAATTTTCCTTATTTCGAATTATTTTCACTGGTGTATAAAGTAAAGTAAAACTATAAAGTGGTTAGGGCGCTTTTTATAAAGGTGATAAAAAGAATTCATTGAATTATGAGAGCACAAAGTGACCCTAAGTTACTAACTACTATACCAATAGAATCACGTAGTGTGATACAAGATTGCGTTGGTGGTGATATCGGAATTAACACGTCAGAATTATATTTGGATACGGCTCGACGTCGAACACATTCGCGTTCCTGAATATTCGGTGAGTTTTTTTTTCAAATTATTAAAAGGGGAAAGAAAATATAAAGAATTATTTGTGCTCTCAAGTCTTAATGTTTTCTGTATTATTACTACGATTTTATGAATTAAGGAATAAGATTAACAGAATATAATAATGAAAATTTCATAAAATTCGTTTTATTGAGTTTTTTGTATCAGAACTTCTGATGATAATTTTTATTGAGAGAGGGAATTGATCACAATAAATTGATGTTTATCATTGTTAGCCAAGTGATGTTTTTCTGTAGTTCGTGGTTAAATACCGATGGTAGCGACACACTGTGACGTTGGGCTAGTGAGTAGTGTCGCATATACTTGGCTCATGAAAAACATTTGAACGCGTCAGTTATGATAATAAAATTCTCAGACGTCCATTGTCCCGTAGTAACATTATTCACCAACTTTTTTTTTCTTTCGCATGTTCGAAGTTTGTCGCTACATGTGGGTTCTTCCGATGACATCATCAATCTGTAACAACAAAGTATTTGATCGTAATGATGTTCTTTAGTGCAGGCAAATAGAATCAAAGCAAAGATCGGATTATTTCAGCAGTTTCTATTGGCATAAGAAGAACTCAATCATATCGCATCCGAATACTTGAAATATCTAATAAAAAAAATAGTGCAGAATAAAAAACTGCGATCATGTGTAAAAAGAGGTCGCGCGTGTTGCTTTACGTTAAAGCACGTGCTTAGAATCACGTATACAAATCATTACAAGGAATGGGGGGGGGGGGGGGTGACAGACTTGTGTCCACTGGAGCGTTTTAGAATGGTTGAAGAGAGAAGGCATGCGTGGAAAAGGAAGGAGATATGTGACAAAGTGGGAGGAAACACACTGCGATAAGCCGATTGCCGCGACAAGTGAGATATCGATCCTCCGAGTTAATCGTAGAAATTTTGAAAGCACCAAACGTACAACTCGTGAAATCTAATCTCCAGACACACACATAAATGTGCAACAACCAATTGTATCTCCTCAGCATAAATTATAAACTCCTGTCCATCCACTCAAATAGGAATCCACGGGTGAAATTATAATTCCTGTTGTTGTTTTCATTCCTTCATTGTTTCATTTGATTGTGTGTATGGAGCTGGCGTGACAAGATCTGACTTATTTTAGATGTTATAAATTGAACTGTAACTGTTCAACAATCAACTTTAGTGGAATTATTCATAATAGATGTTTATATGAATTTCTTTGGCCTCTTTTTTTATTGTCACATATTTACATAGCCTTTTGAGATATGTTTTTACGAGATCAAATAGAAAGGTAAATAACCCGCAATTAAATTGATTGTACATGGCGAATTTTCGAGAGTAAAAGAAGGGACATCTATATCAGATCGATGCAGGTGCACTGGTATGACACAAAAGAGACTTTGTACGCTCGTAGAAAAGGCACAGTGCTGTGCACCTTGACTGTGTTCCTTTTCTCTCTTTGAACTATTTTTTTCGCCTGCATTTTATCCTTTTTCTTCGCCAAGTCTCCGTGAATCGTGTGAGTGCACCAAGGACATGCATAATTTGTTTTATCTACAGATTCTTTATTCCCTATATACACTTAATAATATTAATACAGGTCAGGGAAAAGTGCATTTGAATTTCTCGATGAATTTCAATGGAATGAGAGATAACTATGAAAATTAATCAATCACATTATTACGACAGATTTAACTGGGGAAAATAACGAACTACAGATATTATATCCGTTGATCACGAAGCCGCGGCGGCGCAAGAGTGAAGTAGAGGAGGTGACATGGAAGGGTGGGGATGGATTGGATGAAATGTATTTATAGTTGTAGAGTACACAAGAGATATACCCGTGATTGGTAAGGGTGAAAAATGCGAGCTAGCTGCACGCGGACAACATAAATAACGGTTTAACGCTGCTTGTCGATAAAACTCACGCGAATTTCCAGCGGGCACGCGACTCCCTCCTCTTTTTTTTTCTCGGAGTTATATTGGTCAAATAACTTGTTTTTTTCATTCTTTCTTTCCACTCTCGTCAACAAACTCGGAATATACATGGAGAATTATCAAAGGAAACAAGGAAATCATCTTTCTATTATCGTCTGATTGTAGTTATTAATTTATTCATAGCGAAATAGCAGGAGGAACACATAAAATTTTGAGAATTTTCTTTTTAAATTTTGCTTTTTCAGTGGAAAACGAGGGTCCTAATCCTTACCGTTTTTGAAATTTTTGATAGTATTTCATGGATATCCGAAGATTTTATCACTCGTCGTAGTGACATGGGGGAGCGATTCTGAATATAAGATGAGAGATCATTTGCCAACGATTTTTGTGGTTTTCTAAGATCAATTTTTAAGGTACTCATTTGGCAAGAACTGGTTGTCATAAGATAAGCTACAAGTCACTCAAGAATCAGTAATTTTTTCTTCAACAACATAAAGTGATGGTGAATGATGTTATTTTTCATCTCAGACCAATTCCAGATTGCTACGACCAATAGGACCGGAAATAATTCAGAAAAAGTTAATTTTTCCCGAATGGAAAGGATTTGAACCCCCCACTTCTTCTTTCGAGGCCAGAAAGTCAAATTTTCAAAAAATTCAAAAGAATAGATTTTGGAACATGCTTATTATTGAAAATTTCCTCAAATTCTCAATAGAATCATCGAAAAAAAATTCTATCTCTAGATGTTTTATTGGATGATTCATTTTTCCCCACTGTCCTTTATAAGATCTAAAGAAATAATGCCATAATAGTGAAGTCTTCTTGAAATAAATATATGCAATGTGATTGACTTTTTCTTTTATAATTGGGAATGTTGCCGAATCGAATGGAGAAAAATTGAAAAAGTTTTTGAGAGAAATAATTTAAATTTCGTATGTATACACAGGACTGATTCACTCGTGTTTTGGTGGATTCTCCCTCTTTGAGGTCGCGGCAAAAGTAGAGGATTTGTTATCCGCGCATCTGCGTCTCATTTTGCTTGAGCGAACGATCGTGCGCCTGTAGCATGTCAAGAATCTTCTCCCCCTTTTTTTATCTCTCTCTCTCTCTCTCTCTCTCTCTCTCTCTCTCTCTCTCTGTCTCTCTCTCTCTCTCTTTCTCGTTATCTTCATCTTCTGCACTCTGCACAACATCCGAGATCCTTCGCTTTTATGGTCGGATTAACTCGGCGACTCTCGCTGGCTTCCGTCACTCTTCAGTGAGAAAAAAACGAATGAAAAATGAAAGACAGAAACCATGAAATAATATAAGCTCATGTACTGATTTATTTGCTTCCACTTTTATTTTTTTCCTCATACATATTTCCTTTGTTTCATTTGGCGAAGTGAGAGCTGGAGATTCTCTGAAGGCCGATCACCTTTTTTATTTTCCTCAGTCATCGTTATTCTCATCAAATTGTCATGTTTGTCACTTCATTTTTGTGTATTATAATACTGATTCTCGTAAACGGTGTTAGTGTGTCAGTGTTGAGGGAAAACACACCTTCATATTCAAACAATTATTACAGCATTAAAATAATGCAGAATGAATTATTGATTTCTCAATTAAAAATTTTATATCATTGTTTAATCCTCTAGAACTTGTCAGAACAACAACTGTGTTATCAACTATTATCAATTATAAGTGATAATACTTATTGAAATATTGAATTTCACTATTCCTACATTGTGTAATGATAATATTTTCCTTTCTCGTAATGCATTGACTAAAATATGATATTTTGAATGGAAAAAAAATTGCCGAGTGGAATAATCGAGAATATGCCGACTAATATTCCGGTATTTAGCCTTCGCATAGTGCTCAAAATAAACGCGACAACTCATTCTCTTTCCCTCTCACTCACTTTAGCATTGCCTATCATACTTCAATATTCTAAATCTCTGTCTTGTCCATTGCGCGCGCGCGTACTACTCCAATAAAACTGTTTCCTCCTGCCTCTTCATTGCCCACATAACATTTTTTTTTCTCTTCATCTTTTCTGTTTCACGACAATAACTTGCTACTTCGATTCCATTTTATTCATCGTGTTACCTTGGCTCACGTGAGAGTATTATACTCACTACTGCTTGACAGACACTTGAAAACTCATACTTTTTTTTTTGCAAAAAACACGCATTGATTAAATTCTTCACGGCATTTCAAATTGAAGAATGTAAATTTTTTATTTTTACTATATAATAAGAGAGAGGTATCGGAACTGCATATTAAAAACATTGAATAGGGGAAAGTGGAGTGTAAAATGGGCACTCTAATTGAACGGTTCAAGATTGCAATTTTCGAATGATTTCACTGGAAAGCTGAGGAAATTTTAGGCAGAAAGCATGTGTGAAAATTTTTTTTTCTCAATTATTTGAAAAATTTCCTTTTTTGGCCAAATATTAAATTCCATAGTATAAAATACCAAAAACAGCCTGTGTCCCATTTTACCCCAAGTTCCAACAAGCTTGAATGATTCTTCTCTAAAAATCTAAGCAGTTTATTATAGATAAACTGCTCCAATTAGTGATATGATTAATTTACCTCTTCATTTGAATTTTTTTCAACATTATTATAGTAAAATTTTTCGTGAATTTTCAGTGTGGACCGGGACCGGCTTCGGGAGCGTGAGCGTCAGGCACGCGCGGCCATGTCGGTCCAGGCAGAGCAGGCAGCAGCGGGTGGTGGTCCAGACACTCGCCATGGTCACCACAACCACGGCCACCACCATCATCACGCCAATTCCCACGCGTCCGCTGCCGCATCACTCTTCCGTGCCCCCGTCAAGGTAAGTGTCTTTAAATATTTCCTTCTTCATTCTAGGGTAACATGCCCAATAGATGGACGGTTAAGGAAATATTGGACTTTATCAAGTCATATGAAATAGGCAAATCACGTTAAAAGGTTGCAGAGAAGAATGATGTACAGAAAAATAGACAGTGAATCGACTAAAAATCAATTAAACTTGAATAATGCAGAAATAATTGAAAATAATGAAAGAAAAACTGGAAAATAAATTGAACTCCCAATAGATGGACAGTTGCATATTCGCAGTGGTATGATCTTAAATTTCTATCAATCGGTATGTGATTAATAGTTTATAAATCTATATGAATGTAATAATCAGGAATTGACGTGAAAAGTATAAGAATCAGTCCATCTTTTGGTCAGTGTTCATCTATTGGTCGTGTCACCCTATATTCTAATTATTCTCATTACTAAAAAGTAATATCAAAATGCTGAATAATTAAAACTCATTAATTTAATATCAATCAAATGTATAAAGTCAATTAACCAATAATTATACTGAATTTCCATTTGTATTTGAAGAATTATTTTTTTTCTCACTCGAAATGATTAAATTAATTTGCGTAAAAATATTTTCTCGAATCTGGAATGGAACAAAACAAACAAATTTCTTCGTTTGACAAATTGATTCAGGATGAAGCAGTAGCAATCCCTGTGAAACTGCTCAAACACCTTTTCTCAAGTTAACGAATAGTAACAAGCATGTTTTCTCAAAGTATTGCACTGGAAAAAAAAGGAGATAATGGTGAAAACTGGATAAATAAAAGGTAGAATGAAAAGGAAACAGTTGGTATACAATCGATCAATGAATTATCCCTCGTATTTGTCTCTCTTGGTTTCAACCGGAAGCTGATTTCTCGGTCTCAAACCACCATTTTCCTGTGTCTCAGGGCTCCTATTTCAACAGGTGTGTCGGTTTTACTTTTTCAAAACTCGTTTCATAATCCTTTTACGAGCCACTTTTTGCTCTCAAATCCATTCTATTCTCTTACTTTTCCTTTAGAAATTCACACCTCTACATTGAAAAAGAAGATGAAGGATTTTTAATTTTCAGATAAATATACAAGCTTAATTCCATGATTTTTCATTCTTCATTAAGATTTTGAGGACAATCACATGCAGAATATAATCATTGCACAGAGATTACCAGTTTAATCAATTAATGTATGCATGAGGCATTCTTGAATCCACACGAAGAATTTATATTCTCGAAATTAAATAATAATGTCAAATTAGTTTGTCATACAATCAAAGAGTTTCCATGACAATTACTAGAAGAAAAAAAAATGAACAAAAGGACAGAATTCAATTAGGGGAAGGTGGGGTAAAATGGACACATCTAAATTTTTAGGCAAATATGATGGAAAACTCTTGAAATTAATAGAAATATTGGCGGTAGATTTTTTTTTATGATTCCATTGGAAAGTTGAGGAAATTTTAGGCGGGAAACGAGTGCTGGAACAAATTTTTGTGAATTTTTGGCGATTTTGACTTTTTCGAGCATGTTAGAGGGGTAAAAGCCTTCTTTTTGTCGAAAATTTTCAGTTTTTTCAGAATATCTTTGGTTCTATTTGTCGTAGCGTAAAAATTCCGAATGGAGGTGAAATGTGAGATCATTTGCCATCGATTCATATGGTTTTCAATTAAAAAATATCGATTTTCAAGGTATTTATGGGCATTTTTGTGGAACAGTTTTGTGAAACCATTTTCGGCCTATAACTATCCCAAAAATTGATATTTTTGGATTCAAAACCCCATAAATCAATGGGAAATGAGCTCACCTTTCATTTAAGACCAACCCCAAATTGCTACGACCAATAGAACCAGAGATATTTGCAAAAAACAGAAAATTTTCAAAAAAGCAAAGGCTTTCATTTTTCTACCTCCCAAAAATGCCGAAAAATATTGAATTTTCAAAAAATTCTAAAAAAAATACATCTGACACCTATTTTCCAGTTAAAATTTCCTCAGCTTTTCAATGGAATCATTAAAAAAAATCCATCTCTAACCGTTTCTTTACAGTGTCCAATTACCTTTAATAGGCCAAATATTCATATTGGATGGTTTAGAGATTATCAGACAGGAGTGATTAAAACCTAATTATTTGAAAAATCAATTGCTGCAATAATCTTGGGAATGTTACTCTTAGATTGCGATTATTGATACATTATTTGTCAAAGGAGATGACAAATAGAAGGGTGGGATGCTACATATGACGATATTGTAGGACGGTTTCGGTTGTGAGAGCGCGCAACTAGGTGGAAAGACCTGTGATTTGTAGGTCGGTTCGATATTGTTGTGTATTATAATAACGTTGCTAAGGAATTATGTAATATTTTCAATCGCATGGAGAGGAATTCCCTGTCTCTGTGTGTACCGCAATCACAATCTCAGCTTTGTATATTCGATGATATTATTTTTCTTTTCATTCTCTGTAGTCGCTCTGCTAGATTATAGTGTTGGCTTTTGAAACGATCAATCGAGCGTGCTCTCAAGGTCCACCGCGCCTCCGTAAAAATAAAAGGAATAATGAATTAGAAAAATGAAAATATTCATAATGCATTCCAATTGATCTCTCGTGTCCAATAAAAAATGAAAAATGAAAGAAAATAAAGAGTGAATTATAAAAAAATTGAGCTTGAGTTTCATTGGAAAATTTGAGAGACGACTTTTTGTCCATACACAAAAACACGTGTATTCACGTCAATTCAAATTTATTTAAATTTACACTCAATGAATTTTACTGGTATGGATATTTGAGACAAAAAATTTCTGAACTACCTTTACATAATGAAATTTTCCAAGTGAAAATTACGAAGATAATGGCTAAAATTGCTCCGATAATGAATTTTTCATTTTTTCCATCAAATATTATATGTGAATTTATTTATTTAATGTTTTATTATAACTTCAAATTGAAGACAAAACGAAATCTCGAGGTCAAGTTGAGATAGTGATAAAAGATTATCAGCTTGTTAAGATTGTATGTGTGAATGTGTGTTATTATACAGTATTGAATGAGAATGAAGAAAAAAAAACTCATTTAGAAGGCTTTTATCGTAAAAAGTCTGCTGTCAGCAGCATTATAGCTGATTGCATACAGCCATCTGTAAATATGCGTAGGTGCATACACGCGGGTTATAATGTAACAAGTATACACACCTTGGTTATCTCTGGTCGAATGTGCTATATGTAATGAGATCAATTATTCAGACTCAAATCGGTTAACACGTTTTATTTAATATCATTGCGGTATCGAATGTTTCTTAATACGAAAAATTTCACCTACAGGAAAAAAACAATTAACAATTGTTGAAGGCTATAATTTGCATTTTGTAAAAATATCAATTTCTATTCAGATTATTTATTCTATATATTTGATGACTTGAAATGCCCTAAAAATATGCTTTCAGCATAATATTCAACCTGTTTTGTTTTTATTGTATTTTTTTTTTCTATTTCCCCATTTTTTTGCACTCAACATAGAGGCACACGGTCGACGAAACCTCCCGTTTCTCCTCCAGCGCGACGTTGCATAATTCAAATCTTCTATCTTTTCTCTCCCTCTTCTTGCCCCTTCCTCCTGATGTATATATATATAATATGTATATACCATCGTAATGTCCGCAGTTGCGATGCGTCACGTGATGAATTTTAAAAGCTACCATGACTTCTATCCACTCCAAACTATCTCGTTTGATTGTCATTTAGTTGAAATATCAGTTGATTGCCGTTGCATCAAACTTTTTGTATGGTGTCAATAAATTTATGAGAAATATGAGGAAAAATGAATTAATTTGGTATCTGATTAGATTTCTTTCAATATGATTATTCCAAAATTGTGAGCCGAGTTCTCATTTCTTTCTTTCCTTGACTTTCCGTTTTATACAAAGTACTTATTTTTTTCTATTCAATAAGAAGATTGATTATTCCAATGAAATAATATTCATGAACTTAAATAAAATCGAATGAATGGAAAAGTAAACTCTCCAATTTGTAGAGAATGAATTCTATTGGAATTGTAACCCTAACGCTTTTAGAATCGACAAGCGTTTCCGTAATTCAACACAATTGGCTATTCCCTCCACAACTGCCTGAGTACCTTTCAGTTAACTGTGGGTAGGAACGGGTTATCCAGTAATTGAACAATTAGAAGTACCTGATAGACAATAAATACCAACGACTCATTTGTCAATCGTTTTATCCAATTCATATCGTCTCATGATTTCAATGTTTTCCTATCGCATTTTTATTATCCAAAAACCGTTTCACATTCTATATTGCAGTATAATTTTCAATCAAGAAAATTGCTTTTGACGATTTTCAAAAAAGATAGATCATTGCAGAAATAATACCATAATTTTTCCATCCATTCCATCAAAATAATCTCCATTATTCAACTATTATTATCTCATAATCCTCAATGAAAGGAAGCAGAAGAGAGAGTGTAAAAGAAAAATTGTTGAAAATTAATCGAATTAGGCAAATAAATATGCTCACACTGTTTGTCACAAGGAAAAAAAAAAGAACGAAACTGACCATAATTATGAGAGCAACGAGATCATTTTGTAATTCAACTCTGGTATTTATCGTAATTCATTCAACCTCTCGTTTACTTGGATAGTTTTGACCTGTTGGCCAGTTGAGTGGTAAATGTAAATTGGGGGAACGAGGAAGTTACGAAGAAAGAAGGAAGGGGGATGTGATTCTGCCTCTCTCTCTTTTTTTTTCATCTGTCTTTTTATAAGTAGAAAAGAGCTAGCGTGTGTACACAATTAAGAAATAGTATGAGAGAGAATGAGAAAGGAAGTTGGAACGAGAGGAGAATGAAGCAACCAGGGTTGGAACGGCAACGACGTACCAAACTCCCACGGCTATACGAGAGAAAAGGGATACATATATATATAAGAGGAAGAGAGAAAGAGAAATGTGACGGGCGGAAATGGGGTGAAGAGGGATGAGAATAAGGTAGGGTGGGGTTTGGAATCAATACCCGGTGTACGAGGAGGGTAGGCGGGATAATGCGGTGGTTTGACGAGACTCTAGAACGGAGATGGTGGATTCTTCGTCTTTTCTGTATTAATTTGCTCACTTCTCTCTTTTTTTTGCTCACTCCTCTTTCTTTGCCCTTTATTCTATTACAATTTATATGTGTGTTATAATTCTCTGTTTTTTTCATTTATTTGAATTTTTCTTATTGGCTTTCTTTGGATAGGTTCATTTTTGGATTAAAAAATTATTGCGGCATTAATAGAAGAGTAGTTATCTGGATTTCGGTGAGTCGTTTGGTGGGATCTTCAATTCTATAAGTTAATCTCTAAGAGCTCATTTTTATTCAACTATAAGCAAATAATTTATCTTATTCCTCTTGTCATTTCTGACTATAATCAGAGAAAATTCATTAAAGATGAAAGCAAATATTAATGATGAATTTCACTCTCAATACTTTTCAGATATCAGTTGATACAAAAGAAACATGGGATTCATCATGAAAAGGAAAATAATTAAATGTAAATCACAATGACATGGTTCTTTGGAGGTAGAGATAATTTGTTGAATTCGATAGACTAAACAGCAGTGAATTTTCAGTGGCTAGAGTGTCAGTTGGCAGAGTTCAACACGCGGAATTGCTGCCGTTCTATCCTCCACCCACTCGTATGCCCACTGCCAGCACCTCTTTCACACCCCTTCCCTTCTTTGCCCTCTCCCTTCTCTTCACTAAATCCGAACACATGCATAGAGAGGGGGGGACTCACACATGAACGTTGTATTAACACATAAACAAATTTTGCACAACCATGTAGCTGTGCCAAGGGGCACGATTAATTAATCCCTCTGGCCCATCTGGCTCCTTCACGGTATATACATACATACATATATCCATATATCTGTACATATCAATGTGTTTGTGCGTGTAATGCATTGTGTGTAATATCAATGTCTTCCATTGACTACTCTGAAATCCAGAGGCACAGGTAATAAACACTTAAAATTGACTCTGATAAATCCAAAATAACATTTTTGAACTTTCATATCAGCTTCAATTTTTCATAATGCTTTTGATTTTTTTGCTGTTTTTCCTTGATTTATTGAAAGAGCTTTTTTAATAGTAGATGGCCAACAAAGGCCCTTTTCAATTTACTCTGGCAGACGTTCATAATTTTTTTTTTTCACTTCACTATATGCCCTCTTCTCTTTCTGTTACATTTCACCTCCTCTCTTTTAGTCGCATTTCGTCCAACTTCTGACGTTTCTCGCGCTATTCCAGAGACTCGCTCGATAACTCCACCATGCTACAGCACTTTTTTAACAGTTTTTTAAAGTCAGGTTCTTTCGGGCTATTCTTGTTTTCTTATTCGAGTCTCAGTTATTTTCATGAAATAATCATCTTTTTTTCCTGACGGAACTTCATCCATGTAAACAGTGAAAATGATTAATTTTCACTTTGATTATCCCACATTATTCATTACAATGTTTATAGCAGAGAGTGGGGCTAAATGGACACTGTAATGAAACGGTTAGAGATGGATTTTTTTTGATGATTCTATTGGAAAGCTGAGAAAATTTTGTCCGGGAAACAAGTGTTAGATGTATTTTTTTCGATTTTTTTGAAACTTCGATATTTTTCGGCATTTTTGGGGGGAAAAGCCTTTGTTTTTTTGAACATTTTCAGTTTTTTACCAATATCTCTGGTTCTATTGGTCGTAGCAATTCGGGGTTGGTCTCAAATGAAAGGTGAGCTCATTTCCCATCAATTTAAGGTGTTTTGAATTCAAAAATATCGATTTTTGGGATAGTTACAGGCCAAAAACTGTTTCACAAAACTGTTTCACAGAAATGCCCATAAATATCTCAAAAATCGATATTTTTAAATTGAAAACTATATGAATCGATGGCAAATGATCTCACCTTTCACCTCCCGTCGGAATTTTTACGCTACGACGAATAGAACCGAAGATATTCTCAAAAAAATGAAAATTTTCATAAAAAAGAAGGGTTTTAGCCCTCTAAAATGCTCAAAAAAGTCAAAATCACCAAAAATGAAAAAAAATTAATTCCGGCACTTGTTTTCCGCCCAAAATTTCCTCAGCTTTCCAATGGAATGATCAAAAACAATCTACCGCTAATATTTCTATTGATTTCAAGAGTTCTCCATATTATTTGCCTAAAAATTTAGATCTGTCCATTTTACCCCTGATGTCTATTTTGCCCCACCTTCCCCTATATTGAGACTTCTCTCCATCTTAATTCGGTTGAACTCATGAATGAAGGCTCTGACCGATATATGCCATAAAAAGTGATGTCACAAAATAATTAAAATGAACTCACGGTCGATAATATCGAATTCTATTACAATGAATTCATTAAACGTAAATTTGGATTCCCATGTTGCATCAAACAGTTGTTGAAGACATAATGAAATATTCGTTAATCTTGTAATAATAATGTTATGTCATCAGCAGATTGACAATTAATAATGTGTAAGAATATAATCGTTGATGATCAATTGTCTGTCTGAAAAATTGGAAAACACGAAAAGTGTGTTGTTGATCTCAACGAGTCAACTTGCTATCACATAAGCAAGATGAGTCTTTTGATATACATATCTTTAGTAGAGCACTGCTCCTTGAAATCGGTTTTCAAATGTTTTACAGTATTATAGGTAAAAAAAAAGAGATATGAATAGATATTATTTTTCATCAATTCCAATACAATTCTTGATCCATTCTCATTAATTAATTAATTAATTGAGTATTACAGTGCAAATTAAACTGATGATTACTTGTAATGCAATGTCCCGGAAATGATTGTCGTCAGTAGTTTTTTTGCAGTAACCAGTTTCCAAGAAGAAAGGTTATCATCAAGAATTCCTACCTCAATCATTCTGTAAGATATTTCACAACAAGTAATTATCTTTATACACAGAATGATGAACTAGATTTCTTTAATTTTACTCCTCACCTCATTACTGGATGCTTGAGATTTTTATGGGATCTTTATCAATATTCCTCTCCTTGATTGAATTTTCTATTTATTCATAATTGAGTGAACTTGGAGTGAAAATATGAAAAGAACAAGTGAAAATGGTTTTTCTAAAAATGTTTACACATATATATGCTTGCAGACAGCCTTGCGGCATGAAATACAATAAGATAAAAACTACCCTCAGCAACTGTTAGCGCCCTCCATTGAGCGCCTTTTTTTTCATTCTTTCAGGATTCGTTTTTCTCATCTCTTCTTTTCTTTATCTTTTTTCTCTCTTTTCTGCTCGTTCTTTTTTTGTTATTTTTCTCTTTACTTATTCTTCTCATCCCCGTACGGTTTTCTCGTCTGAGCGTCTGGAGGTTACGCAAGGATATATATATTTATGAGTAAAAAATAGGGAGGACAGTGTATGTAAAGGGATGAGGAATGTCTGAGTGAGACATAATCACAGATGAGTAGATCGACTTGTTTCCATCATTTTCTCCCTCATTCCCTATTTTTATTCTTTGAAATTGTTAGGATTCTCAAACATCATGATGAAGCTTTTCTTTTATCCACTCACTCGTTTTGAAAAGGGATGAGATTTTCTTCTCTCTCGAATAGGGCAATCTGAGTATATACATAGTCTTCTCATTTAATTATTCATTTTTCTTAAGGTAATGATTATTTTTATTGAGTTTCATTGAGGAACATGATTCTGTCATATTCACAATAATTTTTTCAAATAAAAATCAAGGAATAAATGGACACATGAATGAAAAAGACCAGTTTATAAATATTAATGCAGCAAAGAGAAGACATGAAAAAGAGAAAAGTGAGGAAAATCTTGATCTCTTGCCATTTAATATTCTCCAACTCTCGTGAAACTCGTGAATTTCCCTTGACGAGGCAGAATGCAGCGGGAATTTCGCATCGTACACCAGAAGAGCCAACAAGCCTCAGTGTGGCAGTGATGGAGAGGAAGGGAGAGGGAACAAAACGAGACGTCCAAGAGGAAAAGTAGAATGAGTGCACATAATACCACTGGCTTGATGCTGGAAGATGCGAGACACGTACATTTTAAAATGGAAAGCCCCGAGAAACGATGGCACGTACGCCCTTACGCTCTACCTCGTTCTCTTGCCTTCCTCACTGTACTACACTCGAACAATATATTTTCAACCCTTCCAATTTTTTAAAAATTATTATGAAATAAGAAGAAACTAAAAATAGGATGGAACGTCCGGTAGATGAGCGAATTGTTACAGTAATGAATCCTTCGAATGATAAAAAATCATAATTAACTGGAAAACTTTTTTTTTCAAACTTGGATTTGATGAACAAACATTGAAGAGAATTTGTGTCGAATTATGTGAATTCTATCACAATCAAAAAATCATAGATTCGTCACATAAAACCGGAATAGATTAATTTTTTCCATTCATAACATGATAAAAAAATATTTAAACCCCCTCTCAATTACACAATCGTCAATTGAAAGACTCGCCATCAATTACCGCTGGATTGAAAATCAATTCGCACTTTCCCTCTCTTTGAATGGAAAAATATTTGTAAAATTCTCCACAAACAATGTGGAGGGTGTATTACATTACATATATAGATATAGTACAAACAAATCGAGCGTTTGAGCTCGCTAATGAAACGCTAATTGACTCTACCGATCGTGTTGGCAAGCGGAGTCCTCCCCCCATTCCCGTTTTACTGGCATCACTTTAAAACCAGCCCATCACTGCCACTTTACATACTTTTCACTCGAGTTTACACACAACCGAGCACACATCAACATTGTTTCTTTCCCTTTTTCAACAGTGTGTGTGTGTGTGTTTCCAAGTGAGAAAGATAAAGACATACAGATGTAGATGAACCTTCCGGGACCTTGACTTGAGCGTGATTAATTACAACGTTGTTTCACTCGTGATCGGATGAAGAGTTGAGTCCTCCTTCTCTTCCTTTTCTCTTGAACTATAGGGAGGGGAAGACGATTTAATACACACAAACGCCACATGTGGGTTGCAGCTACCCACTGGTGAGTGAAATCGGCCCTTGAGCTAAGGTAAAACCCGTTCAGCCTACGTCACTTAAATTACCGTAAAATGATTACTTAACACCTTCCCCATCTCGGACAAATAATAAGTGAGAAAAAAAATAAACTAGAAACTGACAAATTCACAATGTACAAAGTAAAAGATAAATACAAGTTCCATTTTGCTATTGTGTAAATTAAGGATGGAGGAATAAAAAAGAATATTCTTTCGAGTTTGGTGTGCAATTGAACGTGTCGAAAGAGAGCGGTAAATGGTGAAGGTGAAGTTAGGCGAGGTCGTGACGGACGTGAAAACCCTGACCTGGTCATATTCCCTCCTTGCTTGCCCGCCTACTAAAACCTTCTATCCACACGCACATAACACGGACAAGATGATATTTGACTCAGTTTGTCGTCGTTTCGTCTAAATCGTTTGGAGACCTCGAGACATTCAGAAAGAAGAAAAAAAAATGGTCTGAACCCTTCGTTTTTTTCCAGTCTCGAACCCATTACCTAAGTCGTAGAAGACTTATTTCTTTTTTCACCATGACGGTTATAGTTATTGAGGTGGTTTTTATTATGGTTGAATAGAAAAACAAATCGCTATATTTCGAGCCAGAAAGTTCTTCTTTTTTCATCTTTCTACAGCAATACTATGTATAATTTATTGTTGATCTATCAATTTTCGTTCATCAATTTATTTTGGAAGTTAGCAAAGGAATCGAATAGTTGCATACATCATTATGATTCAGTTAATTACAGAATTCTCTTTGAAAAAATCATTGCTACTAACTAAACACAATTGATTATTAAAAATTGGCTCAACAATATAATTATTTTGATGAATATGCATATTCTATTGATTGATAGATATGAGAAAAAATGTTTGAAATTAAAAGTTTTCTTTCATATAACTTGTTACAGGTGAATCCTGACGCACACGATCGTGCCACCCAGCAGATTCAATCGAAATTGGGCAATTATTCATTAGTTAAACATCTGCTAGATGAGCCAAAGAGGCTCATTGGTGTGGTTGATGTACCAGCAAGTCCAGCATCAGCAGCAGCTCAACAAGGAGGACGTTTGCAAAATAGAACAAATTGTCCTAGTTCTTCGCCATCAACACAAGAATTCAAAAAGCCAGGATGCTCAAATAATCCACGATCAAGTACATCGTCATCATCCTCAATAACTCATACATCACAGAGAGGTGGCTTTGTTAAACCAGCTGATGGTAAGCCACCTTACGGTGGACGTGGTGGTTATCCAGGACAGCCAGCTAAACATGGTGGTAATAGTAATGATCACAGAAGCCACGGTATTATGCCAGCAAAGGGCCCACCTCCTGGAAATAGTGGCAATTCTACCGGAAGCAGTGTTGGCCCAGCCTCTTCCGGTAACTGTCCTCCTTTGACTGCTAACACTGGTAGTAATACGAGTAGAATTCATACGGCTGCTTCCAGACTTACCAGGTTACCACTTGATAATGTAAGTGAATATCTATTTATTTATTTATTAATCCATTCATTCAATTATTTATTATTAGACATAGAAATATAATGATGATAATTAAATTCAGCAATGTTGGAAGACTTGAATTCATATTTTTTAGTCTTTCCTTTTAACGAATAAGCTATTAATGAAAAGCATATTTTAAATATATATTCCAATAAAAAAGCATTGAGATGGTTTTTCTTTACATTTCTGACATTTTATGTCATTATATTTCCATAATTTTATTATATAAAACAAACTTGAAAACTATGAGCAGTAATTCACATTTTCGATACTTTTGATTACAGGGAATGAGACATGATCTCAATGACAGTGCTGACCTCGAAAATATTCTCAAGGTGAGTTTGCAAAAAAATATTTATATGATTTATACCATGAATTTGAAAGGAATTAAAGATTTAAATTTAACGTCTTAACTTTGTGCCATCAAAGTAAAATATAATATTTGGGAATGAAAATTTAATGAATAAAATATCAATGCTTCAATGATAAAACAATTCGTTGATCTAATGAAGCCTTAAATTGTCCCTGAACGGATTGTTGGCAGAAAATACAATATAATAGAGGCGCTTATTGATCCAAAAGAGACGAGACCGGCTTGTCTCACCAATAGACGATGAGTCATGCATGTAATATCTGTGCGCCCCGTGTGTGTTACATGGTTGTAGCTCTGTTCTCCGGGTAGTTTCCCCATGTATTTAATGGCAACTATGTGCTGTGTTCCCCTATGATTCATCTCGTTTACTTTTCATTCAGATGCATAACACGACCCCCGGATTTGACACATCATTTATTTAACATTTTATCAGAAATATGAAAATTATTGAAATGATTATCTCATTTTTAGACTTACATATTGATCATCAAATTTACAATTGTTGAAAACTTATGACTGCCGGCTCGGAGGTTTCATTTTTTTGTATTGAGAAAGAAAGTATGTACTCGCTGAAAATTTGAACCATCCAATATTCGATCATATCGTTGAAAGTTTATAGAGTTTGGAAATATTCCCCAAAGAATTAGTGTGGAACTTTGCAACATCCGAATACTACTCTCCATTTGCATATGCAAATTATAATTGATTTTCGATGAGAGTTGAAAATGAAAAGTAAACTTTCATCGGTGAAATATTTATTGGGTTCATGGAAATCATAAATCGGAAGTTATTTCTTTCGAATTCTTCAAAAATTTTTATTTTTTTGTCAAGATTTGAAGGTGAAACCCTTTTATTTTTGAAAAATTTCACATTTTCGGGAATATCTCTGGTTCTATTGGTCGTAGCGGCCTGGGGTTGCTCTTGACTGAAAGATGAGCTCATTTCCCATCAATTTATGAGGTTGAAGAAAAAAATTATCAATTTTTCAAATACTTTGAGGGCGAGAACTGTATTTCAGGAAATAGCATATAATGTTGAAAATTCAGGAGAATTTGTGTTAATAATTCACACTCTATAATGGCTGTAAAGAGGTCATTGAGATGAGTAGATTCCTATTGTATCGCGCGAGCAGGTATCATATGAGCTTACCGTTAGAGAGATATTCCATTCTTTCAAAGAAATTCATTAAAGATTTAAAATTTCTCCGATAATTTAATCCAATAAATTATGTTTTAGTTTTCTAACAATTTCAACAATTACTATAAGCTGTATTCAGCAATTAACTCTGAGCTCACGGTAGAATGAAAAAATAAGATAACTTAGTTTTACATTAAAATGAGCTTTCTACAATATCTCAATGAATCAATATTAGCATACAATTTCTTTCTATTCCTCCATTGATATGTTTGCTAGAAAAAGTTGAATAGTCTTCTTTAATGTTTATGGGATATTAATACTAAACATTAGAACAATAAATTTCAGTAATTGAGAGAAATAATGATGTCTCAGCGTATTCGAAAGACAGTAATCTGATTATTCATTGTATACATCATACAATGTTACAGTTTTGAATATTCATTATCTTCTCTATTCTACTTGCTCACTCATTTATTGAATTAAGTCAGTAATTATTTCACAATCCTGTGAAAGCCTGTCACAATTTATACATTGAATTTTGTTCCTTTTTCCCTTTTTTCATAGGGAAAAGAGATGGAAAAGAGTGAAAAAAAAAAATTATAAGGGTAAATGAAACTGTTCTGTATAGTTGAAAATGAGCTAGTACGGGGGTGGTGGTTATAGTGGTAGTAGGTGGAGACAAGAGGAGGAATATCGCGGCTGCGCTCCCTCTGCTTGCACGGACGCACACTTGGCCGAGCATGGCATGAATTATTCTCACGGCTCTGGCCCGTGGGAAAATACGAGTTGCGCCCGGTAGGCATCGTAAATGCTACTGCTAATTGCCATAGTGGATAGCCCCAAACTACCGCTATCCTTTTTCGCCGAAATTTCCCTATCAAATATCATTCATGATCTTCTATTTTATAGAAATCAATTTCAACCATTAAAGAACGAAATCTTACTTGGATTGAGTATTTTTACTCATCAACTGGTTCTTCAAACTTTTCTTTTTTTACATTCTTTTTATCGTAATAATGTTTCAAGTATAGAACCATTTTGGGTGATTAACAGAGATAAGAATTCTCATGTCACTTGTGCTAATACCGTTCAACCTAAAATTTAGATGTTAATGATAATAATGATTACGGTTTCTGAAGGTTAACAGAAAAAAACTGATAACAAATTAAAATGATGGAAAGATTTGACAGTAAAAATTCCGTTCAGCAGAAATTTCAATAGTTTCATCATATTTTATAATCTCAGTATACGATATTAAACATTGATCATTAAAATGTTTCAATCAAATTTCAACTGAGAAAGTTTTGAAATAAAATCAGTTAATTGATTGGGAATAACTAAAGAAAACGAGAAAAAAAAATAAAATTCGTCCCGACAAAGAGGCGCGTCACAGGTGCAAGAATCTGGGCCGACTCTATTCTCTATTCTATTGTGGCTGGGTTGACAGAGTAGAGATCGATTGTGTCACAAAAAACTTCACGTGCCAAACGTTTTTGAGATGACTAGTGAGTTTCAATGCTTACACAGTTGATCGGCATATAACAATCATTGAAAATAACCACAAGAAAAAAACAATTATTCATTCAAAGAGAGATTAGAATAGCTGAAAACAAAATGCTCTTCTTCAATTGAACAATCTCGTGAATTTAGTCTTCTAGAAATGTTACACTTCTGAGGATCCATTACGTGTGTATGTAGTGGCCCTCAATGATCGCTCTTTGCCTGAGTGCCTCGAGTGGTGAGGTCGACGAGCCAACGATCTTCATATTCCCTTTTTTTTCTGATGCTTTTACCACAAGAAGAAGATGATGATTGCGATTATGATGATGATGATGATGATGATGATGATGATGGAAAGAGAGAAAGAGGAAGAGAGGAGAAAATTCTGAGCACCTACGCGTACCTAGACTGCTTGGCCGTAACGGATTCCCCGCTCTTTCACGTGCTCAGCATAATTATCTGCTTGGTTATATAGTCACCTGCCTTAGCACGTGTACAGGTGGTGCCAATACACGCCTCATATAACTTGAGCATCACTCCCCTTCTTCATCGATAATCTTTTTAATCTAGGGGTCAAAATTTTGATGCTTCTATCCACTCATTTCTCGATTGTATCGGAAAAAAAACTTCGTAGTAAGAGAAATCTATTGTATTATTATGTTTCGAATAGTTTAGCTGACAAAAAATTGATCAACTATCAACAAAGATGCTCCAAGAATCTCTATAAAACATTGATATTTAACTAGCACTTGAGTCTGTTGGAAGACTTTTGGTGATGGAAAAGTAGCTACAAATTTCTTCTCAGTCTCGACCATATTTATTCTATATAACTACATAGTTCTATTTTGAATTAGTACCGTCTATGGTAGACAGTAGCACCCGTTGGCTTGTA
Organism: Aleiodes leptofemur; assembly: GCA_963942555.1. NCBI lineage: Eukaryota > Metazoa > Arthropoda > Insecta > Hymenoptera > Braconidae > Aleiodes > Aleiodes leptofemur. The sequence goes on along the minus strand of OZ012616.1, from coordinate 16,965,789 downwards.
AAGCCGTAGTAAATCGATAAGTCGATGGATCCGGCGTGGTATAAGCGCGGGCAAAAGGCTATATCGTATCTTAATAACTTGATTCACAGTGTCTTGTTGTAACAATCATGTTAAAATTTTCGCATTTTTTATGTTCCTCTTTTTTTCCTTTCATCAGTCTCTTTAAAACTACATAACACATCCATTTCATTTTGTGATGAGATCTTGAATATTTTGTTCTTTGTTCCAATTATTCGCACTACTTTGTCCATTAATAACAACGTACCTCAACAGTCTTTCATGCACTTGTTTTTCTTCTCCCTTGCTCTTTTTCTCTTCTGATGATTTGCATGATTTGAGAAACCACAACCACGTTACCCCTTTAGAACACGATGTCATGTTAGTCACTGCATACTCATACTTTACCTCCATCTTCAAAACTAGAAACTAGAATTTATGAAAAAAAAATACAAGAAAAGAGAAAGTTATGCTTTATTGTGGTTAATTATTATTCTTTATTTAATTTAATTCTTCTATGTTGCAGGAAATGACGATGCCGCCCACGCCGCTGACGGCAATCGCACAAACACCGAGGAAAGAACTCGAATCCAAGTTCACATTTAATCCCGTTTTGGCAAAGGTATTATTTTTATTATAGGGAAAAGTGGGGTAAAATGAACATTTCAATGAAACAACTTGAAATGGATTCTTCGTGATAATTTCATTGAAAAATTGAGGAAATTTTAGAAAAATTCCAAAAAATCAATTCTGATAAGTAATTTCCATCGAAAATTTCCTCAATCTTCCAATGTAATCATCTAAAAAATCCTATCTCGAATCTTTTCATTGATTCAGAGGGATTTTCATCATTATTTAATAATATAATCAAGAACGTAAAAATTCTGAATGAAAAATTGAGAGAAAGAAAAAAAGCACAAAGTAAATTCCTTAATTGTTCCCTCCTAACTACTAAATTTATTCAGCATAATTTCCTTTTTAAACTGTGCAGAGGCTTTTCGGTATATTTTGATCGTGGTTAAAACTTGTTCTACTTGGCTTGCTCTCAAGAAATTTGTACGATGCGGAAGAGTGAGAGGAAATGTTACCGAGATAGTTGGTTACAAGCGAGAAAGAAAAGACGCATCGTCGAAGAGGATGAAAGAGAGACAGAGAGAGAGTCCCTGTGGAAATAAGCTCGTAAAGGCACGAGTTAACTTGGTCTCGCACCTCTGGAGCGCGTATATACGCCACGTAAATTTCTCCGGTTCATTTTTCTCCTTCTCTCTTTTGTTTCCAAGCTATTTTTTTTTCTTTTCGTTTTTTGTTTCATTTTTTTTCATAAGAATTATTCTTTTTGGATTTTTCTCTATCGTAACACTGCTGCGTGGCAGTAAAAGAGCGTTGGAAATAAATGTAAAACGTAAAGAGGGATAAGCGCTTCCGCGCTATAAATTTTCATCCCCATTGGGTGGTTATTCTGCGTATATACATGGAACCACGGAAGCCACCAAGTGGCCCATTGCCTTTTTTTTGCCGTGGGATGGTTAAGGGGATGAACCACACAGTCGTTTAAAAATGAAAGAAAAAGGGCGAAAAAAACGTATTAAGTAAAGAGTAAAAAAGAGAAATATCGTGACTTCTAGCGCGAATTAGTGAACGCTGATTTTAAATGCTGAGCTCAACCGACTTTAATTAAGGGAGAAAAAACGAAAGAAGTCAAATAACCAAGGGATACAATATTGCCTCATACAATTAGTTAACTCTATTAAATATATTCACTCATATTTTTAACTCTTTGGAAATATTTCATTTGAAAAGTTTTGCGCCGATAACATTGCTACAGTTATTAAAATTCATGTCAAATTTATGATGACTCGACAAATGAAGAACTCCAAGTGTACAGCTTTGTCTCATACTATCAATAATTTCACGATAACATGAGAAATGAATTCAGGAATGAACTCTAATATTAAAATGAAAATCAGTGAAAATTATTCAGGTCAATATAATTTAACAATTTACATTAAAACTTGAAATTCAATAATATGTTGCTTTTAACATGAGTTGATTTAATTAAAACATTACACAGTTTCAGTCTTCTACATCTAGAAAATAATACCATTGTAATATGTATGTGCATATGCAAAAGGGTAGACGGCTATTACTGGTTTGAATTTAATCCTGTTATTAACAGTAGATTAATCTCAATGAAATCCAATTTATTCATTTTCATGTTAATATCAGATTCGTTTTCATATGTTAAAAAAAAATTTGTTACCATCAAAATCATGGTATGTAATCTGAAAAATATGCTCAGCTAAGTATCAACTGTTCTCTTGATTTATCGAAAATTATATTATATTATTATGAATGATGAACATGATTAAAAAAGTTATAGTATACGTATGTATATTATTTATAGAATGAGGAAGGAGTACAAATTGCGGTAAACTTTATTGTAACAAGTATGTAATTTAGGTGATGCGTAACCACTCCAGTCAAGTAGAATTGTGTATGAAATGCAATTAATACCTCAGTTTTTCATAATTGTGAATGTTGGAATTTGATCAATGTTAACTCGTTTGAAAAAGCAAAGAATCATTCAATTTTATTTTTACTCGTTTCAGCTGACTGAAGTGCCATCAACGGATTCTTCCAAACCAACACGTGAGTAACAAGAAAATATTAATAAATGAATCATTTAGTCGCCTTAGTAAGAAATGGTCGCGGGTGCACAAAAACTCAAGAATGACAATCAACAAGTCTCCGCAAACCACTACCAAAATTTATTTCAAGACATTCAGGATATTTTTCCTTTTCTATAAATTCCAATAACATAATGCCACCACTACACAATATAAAAGTAAAAAAAAAAAAACATCTCCACAGAGAACAATTAATAACGCTCTCGCGTCTATTTGTTTCCAAGATTTTTTGATATTGGAGAAATTACATTTTTTCGGAGTAAAGAAAAGATACGACTTTTTGTTATTTGCAAAATGAGAAAATTGGAAAAATGTGCACTCGCGACCATTTTTTACTATGGCGATGATATTAGATACTCTTGAATAATCACTGATCGCATTATCTGAATTGTATGAATGTGCGTGGGTTGATTTTCATGAATTAACCATTCACTTCATCGGACAGTCTATTATCGACTTAACGAGTCAAAGACTGCGGTCTACCCACACAGTTAACCAATTTCGTATGTCTACGAGTGTTTAAAAACTATGAAAAACTGTCTTCTTTCAATTTCTCCAACCTCTGTTTTTCAGAGTCCCATTAGAATCAAACAATTAACCACAGGTTGCATTCCCAAAGAGATAAGTGTTAAATTTGCAGAAAATTTACCAAGATTGAGAGTTGACAAGAGTTGAAAAGTCAATTTTCATCTTGATATTGAAATTTGAGCACTGGAATCCAACTGCAAAATCATTATCATCCCTATTTTGCTAATGAAGAGACCAGAAATTTTCAATCTTTCTCTATTAAACTATTCAGATGAAAATATAGATATATATCTCTTTCATTCTAGCCTCGGCTTATCTCGTTGAGTTTTCATGCCAAGAAGTCTTGGCTACTTAATATTCAATCGTTTTACTATCTCACTTGTTCGCCACGTTTTACGGTGATACGATCAAATTCCTTACTTCTATTTAATTTCAAGAGATCAAGTCCAACTGGCTCCACTGAATATCATTGAATCCGATAAATTAATATCACAGATGAGATAACTTGGATTGATTTCAATTCACGTTAGAGAAATATGAATGAGTAGGTTATTATTCTAAAAATAATTCAGAAATTCAGGCAATTGTCCTTTCGTACGCGAGAGTGTAATTGTTGCCATCATGTTGTTCTTTAGAAGGGAAGAAAAAGTTTATTGCGAAAATTATGTATAGAAGAGGACTTGCCAATTCACTTTATTTCAGAATAAATCTTGATAGATGAATGATCAAAAAATTTAAACTTCATTTCTAATTCGTTGCCTTTAAAACATTTGTGAAGCAAGAGAAATGAGTTGAACAAATCACTGGCGATTCTCTCGAAGAATCAATGAGGAAACTCAAGAGGAAAAAGTACATCAAGTGATCCGTGTCCATTCATCTGTTCTGTTAAAATGGATGAATCACCTAGGTACATTTAGAGAAAGATAGTGTGGGTGTGTGAGACAAAGAGAAAGAATAAAATAAAAAGAAAACGATTGGAGAGGTACTGGCTCGATAGTCGGAAGTCATGGAGTACTTGGGGGATGGTCTACTGTTCAAATTAAATATCGAATATCGATTCTAAAGTGGTTAGAATGGAGGGGGCGAGTGAGAGAGAAAAAGTTGAGTTTTTTTTCGGGTTGAAAAGAGAGTCAGGTAGAGGGCACATACATGTGCCCGACCTACTTGCTTGTTCATGAACGTAACTACAACTCTAACCAGAGATATCGCCACGAGATACCATAGTCGCCTGAGTTTAAATTTGATGAAAATATTGAAATTAAACCTGATTTATTATTGATAAAACTTAATTTATATGGCACTTCGAAAATTTGTTTGTAAAAAAATTTCATCGGAATATTCTCAAAGCAGATGTAAAGAATTAAATAGGATTGGAATAAAAATGCAGAAGAATTTAAAGTGGTGGGAAATACGAGTTGAAGCCATCATCCCCTTAGCTACTTTCCTGAATGTATTCACAAGGCAAGTAACTGGAAGTTACTTAACGTGATTAAACTACCCTTGAGCCTCTGCTCTACTTGGCTTCTGTACTGGTTGTACATATATATAGGTATATATAAAATATCGCCTATCTCGCATTTTTTTTGATCCTCTGCAAAATCCCACTGTAAACACGTATGCATTTTCAATAGAAAAATCATGATTTAATGGAAATTTCAATACTTGTGAATTTTTGATTCTGATGGTTTCAACGCAAGAAATCAGAGACAAGCAAAATTATTGATCCATTTGTTCACTATTGTTACTTTTTTTTACTCTCTTATCTATACTTTCACGTCTCTGAAATGATAAGTTAATAAACTTTGTCATGAAGAAGAATCCGGAAAAAAGATAAATAGGAAAAGGGAGAACAAGTACCATTACTCAATGTCTAAGTGAGCAATTTCTTAAATTGTAAATTCTGAGCCGTCAACTCGAAAATTTTAATTCATTAATACTCAATGTGGTATTCCTTCTCTCTCTTTTTTTTCCATTGAGGGAGCCCCAAAATGGCTGAGAGTAGACGATCGATTCCAGCGTTGTCCCTCTCGTTTTCCCCTCCTCGACACGAAATTGGAATAATTGAAAACGTTCAACTTGATTAACCCTTCGCCCTCTCTTCTACTGCCTCGATTTCCAGTCCCACATGAATTGAATACGAGTTTTTTTTTCTTCTTCTCATTTTATTTTTTTATCCATTTTTTTTGTTTAATCATGTCTACAGAGAGAGTGAGAAAGAACTTTTTTCGGCCCTATTGTGAATCTAATTCATTAAAGGAAAACTTTGAGCTTGATCGAAGACAGCGTTCATTCTATACACACAAAGTAGAGTTTGAGATAAGTGTATCTCAATTGATTATCATTATTAGATCTTTACGTTTTTCCTCATTTGAATTCATCGTAATGAGGGCAACTCTATAGATTGATTTTCCAAGTCTATGAATATCCATCAATTTCCTCCAAATGCTGTTCATATCTACACAATCTTAACACCGGAGATTTGAAAAAAAAAACCTTGCAAAAAACTTTTTAAAACCCTCCAGAGCTTGTCATAACGTCTCAACTTCTTTTTCCTTCTCTCTTCTTATATTTCATTTCTACTTTATCACTAACTTGCTTGTAGCAAGAAAGAAACTATCTTCTGGAATACAAGTGATGAAGATGTGAATAAAGAGAAAGTTCTCGCTAAATAAATTCATTAGTCATGATTTTTCAGTTTCAAGATGCGAGACGAATGATTCAATGACTTTGACATTTTCTTAAAGAATTTTCCGTGTCCCTGACCTGCCCTGTACTCATTGGTTCAAGGTTAACGAGCAAGTTCGACTTGGGTGGGAACTTCGTGACGCTATTACATGTGTACACGTAAGCACGCGACCCACTTATAAAATCATCACTTGCCCCCTTCTTATCGTGTAAATTATTCTGCATTAAATTACAATAATCCAGTCAGCAAAAAATATATTGATGCAAAGGAAATAAATTATTTTTGACTATTCAAGTATTAATCTCTGCTTGGATTTGAGAAGAAACCAGGAAATAATTTTAATTGTTTTTCGGAAATAACATCTACAGATGTTGAACATTTCCTCCATTAAAGCATACTTTTCATTCCTTCAATCATAGCAATAACTGATGCACAGCAATCCATGTTTAATCTGAAAACACTAATCTCTCTTTGTGCCCTCATTCAAACTCATTTGCCTAATCGAAACGTAATTGTCAAGATAGTCTTATCATCACCAGAATTTGAGGAAAAAAAATCAAATATGAAATGATTTGGATTGAAAGTAAGAAAAAAATAAAATATAAAAACAAAAATGAATGAATAATTGCTGAGGAAAAAATTGAAAACAGGTGCACAAACCGGCTGGCGTGTGCCAGACGTCCGATCTTGGCAAACAGACACCGGTTAGGCTTCTTGCCACCGACACACACTCAACATCCTCAAGAATAATAAAAAGGATACCTTTATAAAGTCCAACATCAATTGACACGTGCTCCAAAAAGGCCTGCCTCAAGGAGGTCCAAGTATTTTCTACAGTGGTTTATTCAATATACTCTATTCCTCTTCAATTCAGAGGAAATTATCACGTCATTCAGATGAAACATTGAATTTTTTCCGGAGCATCTTAGTAATAAATTTAATGGCATTCAGTTGACATCCCGTGAGAAAATTTGAGATACTTTAGGAAAAATTGAAATTCATTACTTCATTGTCGTGTTTCTCATTGTTTCTCCCATGTTTGTGCTTAGGGCTTTATTTATCGATTGACCCAGTTACCCTCTCCTCCCTTTTCTGAAAGATACTCTTTGCTCTTCATTCATTTTAATTGTATACCCGCAATTCTCAACCACTGTAACACAATATTGTTCTCTTCTACTACCCCATCAGAAATAAATAAATTTAATGATTATTGAATCAAGTAAAGACTCGTGAATGAGCAATTGAATATGAATCTTGGCTAATTTGAGAACACCTACACATGTGAGAACCAATGGAGAGAGGGGCACACGTGTATGACATTTATATTTGTTGGTAGAAAATAATTTTACGTCACTCTTTTCTTTTACTATTTCCTCATTGGATTTTGATATTCTCATACTTTCACTGGCACGAAAATATGAAAAAATTGTATCATTTATTTAGAAAATCAATTGTTATCAAAGATTAAATCCTAAAAAGTGAATTTTTTTCCTCTGTCAAAACTTTTTTTTTTTCAAGTCAGAGATTAATTGCGATTAATTTCAAAAATTGAATGATTCATTTTATTCTGAAAGAAGTAGGGGAAAGGTGTTGAATAGAAATGCAGAAAAAGGGTTCTTCAAGAGCAATTTTGCCGGTTAAAATCTTTAATTAGTATTTGTAGATTTCTCATTATGAACAATTCAAAAATGATGATGGCAAATGAAGTAAATTAGTTTTTCGCCTGTCCAAGTATAATTAGACTCAATATACGGTGGAGTATCGTTGTCAGCAATGCAAAACCAAGTTTTGCACCGAGTTCTTTTATTCACTCAGTGGTTATTGCATACATGTGTGTGTATATATAAGTTTTTGTTCACGAAAGAGCTTCATAAAGAGTAAAAAAGAAGAATGATGGTTGTTGGCTTGACAAGAGAGAGGGGAGGTTAAAAAGGGAAGTGGAAGAATTGTTGCTGATGGTGGTTGTGTGGTGGGGTACAAACAAAGCCTTAATACAACAGGGCACAATTCACAGGTGAAGAAGCGATGATTCCCGAGGCATACTCGGATCACTTCGGCCTTTTTATATCCCCCTTAAGCTGCTCCCCTCACTTCTCTTGCTAAGCATTTATACGTCGTTTCCCGCCACCGTTTCATGCAACGTTCGACGCTCTCTCACACATACACGCACACACACACACTACTAAAGGCAAAACCTTCCCGATGGGGTTCTCTCGTTTTTTTTTCTCGTAGCACGCTCGTTTTGCCGGTCTCTCCAACGTTTTCGCCTCAGTCATCCGAGACACGTCTAACTGAATATAACAAGCCCAAGCCCATTTCACATTTCTATTCAGCCCAGTTAATTCTAATTAAATCCTCACATTCTCCTCCAAAATATTACATTATCAATTACTACTTGATTATAATTGTTATCAGCAATTATTCATCTGTCTGAGATTTACTCAGCAGTTCTATCTCTTTACATGAGGATTATGAGAAGGAGAAGATCAAAGGAAATAATTTAAAGTAAAAGTAAAAGTTTCCACATAATCATATTGTTGGATAATGTGTTAAGTCAATTGTTATCACTGATAATTTTTAGCTCAAAGCTTTTTGAATCTCCCGCGCAGCGTGTTGAGAAAGTTCATCACGTGGCTCAGTTTCTTTGTGCTCCTGCGGTTTATAACTTGGAGGTGTGTCAGCAGAGGGCATGTGAGGGAGGGCGAGGGGGGAAACAGGACATTTTTTTGTGAAAAGAGATCGAGTGAGAATAGAATCGGAAGGATGTGAATACACGTGGGCAATTCAACGATTTCACTACTTATTTATTTATTTTTCAATTGAAAATCAATGACAATGTATACAAAGTTCGAAGTGCTCAAAGGAATAGTTAGTTATCTTCTGGTTTCAGGTGATGAGAAAATATTTTACTCAAATAATAACAGGGGAAGGTGGGGCAATACGGACATAAGGGGTAAAATGGACACATTTGAGTCTTTATGCATATATTATGAAAAAATGTTTAAATGAATGACAATATTGGAGATGGATTTTTTTCAATGATTCTATCGGAAAGCTGAGGAAATTTTAGTCGAGAAACATGCGCCAGAATTAATTTTTTCAAATTTTTTGAGAATTCGATTTTTTTGGGCATTTTTGAAAGGTAAAAAAGCCTTTCGATTTTTGAGCAGATTCAGTTTTTTGGAAATATCTCTGGTTCTATTGGTCGTAGCGACCTGGGACTGATTTTAAATGAAAGGTGAGATCATTTCCCATCGATTCATGGGGTTTTGGATTCGAAAATATCGATTTTTCACATAGTTATAGGACAAAAACCGATGAACATAATTTTTCACAAAAGTTCCCATAACTATCTGAAAAATCGATATTTTTGGATTCAAAACCCCATAAGTCGATGGGAAATGATCTCACCTTTCATTTAAAATCGGTCCCAGGTTGCTACGACCAATAGAACCAAAGATATTGCCAAAAAACTGAATTCGCTTAAAAATCAGAAGCCTCTTACCCCTCAAAAATGCCAGAAAAAATCGAATTCTCAAAAAATGGAAAAAAATTAATTCTGGCACATGTTTCTGGACTGAAATTTCCCCAGCTTTCCGATAGAATCATTTAAAAAAATCTATCTCCCACTGTTTCATTACAATGTTCATTTTGCCCCACGTTCCCCTATAAACAAACGAAGAACAAATTTCACTTCAACTTTCAAATCACAATAATGATGATTTATTGATTTGCATTGCTTTTAACACAGTTTTTAAAGTAATTGAAAGGAATTTCATAATCGAGTTAATGAATGTTTATTCAAGTAGCTGGTTAATTTTTTTTATTGGCTTATTGGTTAAAATGCTGATGCTAGCACAGAGTTTCCATTGTGAGTGAATTTGGTGGAGCAGTTTCATTTTTTTTTTCATTACTTTCTTATTTGCTAATCAAACGTAGAGATAGTGTTGCTGTATATCTCAGGTGTTGTCAGGATGTAGATACTGAAACAAACGTATATGGCTGGCTCCTACTCCTCCAATCCTATTTTATAATCTGAAAGAGCCTCGTTTTCTTTTTCCTTCTTCTCTTTATTTTCCATTCTTTTCTTCTCAGTAGCCGAGTAGATGTATAGTACAACGTCACAATCCCATAGTATTTGTACGTGAAAACTATACTTTTACATTTCTCCATTGTCATTTTTTATCAACGTAAATTGTAATTTTCAAATTTTCAATCCTCCTTTGCCGGAGAAATTATCAAGAATTGAATAAAAAAGATTGAATTCTTTTCTTTGCCCTAATAAAATGCTGCAACGATGTGTGCTCGCTAAAAAACCAGGTGCTCCTTCACCTTGTTATATTATTCTCATGTGTTATGTGTCGTATACCTGAGTCTGGTTGGTGTGTGCATGGCAGCAGCAGCAGCAGCAGCCGGCCTATGCCAGCTGCGCGACACAAAACCTCCACCCAACATCACAGTGCGTGATGCATATCCCAACATTTCTTTTTTTCCACCAAATAATAAAATGAGAAGAAAAAAAGTATACATACATGCACGTATACAAAACAATGGGTAACGTGAGAGTAATGAAACACATTTACCGACAATAGCCTAACCACTTCCTCATAATCAAATTATCAAACGAATTCCACAAAAAAGATGAAATGAAATTGAAATATTTAAACGTATTTCCGTTTTAACTCTTTACGCATTCAAAGCTTTATATATGTTTGAAAAGATTCTCGAGTTGGCTCTTTTTTTTTTTTCTTCTCTTTATTTTATCAGCTTTTGTCACGATTGGTCGTCTCAGTGGTGCTTCCCCAAGTACGTGACGGAAATAACATCGGAGAAAAGGCATTACTTCCGATCGTGATCCAAAAGGATTCATCCTTCTTTTCTTTCTTCCACTTGCCTCCTTTCTATTCTTTCTCTTTCTCTCTTTCTCCCTTTCGCCCCATTGATTCTTTGCCTCCCCACCATTCACCACTTAACCGGTCCAGTTTTACACGGTAAATTTAACGATTCTTTATTGTCTGTCCTCAACGACTTTTTCTACTTTCAGCCATCGCGCTGTGTGTATTCTTTTCATTTTTTTTTTCTTTCTTTTCCAATGTACGTGTGTAGTATTTTTTTATTTGTACAAAGACACTTGATCATTGTCCCTTCCATTTATTTATTCAATGACGATTATATAGTACTATTTGAACTATGGGCTCTCAAATAATTTAAAACACTCGTAGAATTTGAGATTTTTTAAAATAAAAATTCATGAAAATATCTCATATATTATTTATTAATATCTAAGAATCCAGCAGTATTCATGTGATTACAATGTAATATTTCCTTTTTTCATTACAGAACGTGAGAGACATGGAACGAGCAGACTATCTGCGTAAGTATTTGGACAATGAACTTGGCTCTTTTTCTTTTTCGCTTCCCTCAATTAACCCCTCTAGATTAAGATTTATATCCAAGTATTGTGAGTTATATGAATCCCCAGTTTGATACTATCAAAACAATCAGCCTTTATAAATTTGTCTTGATTCTCATTAAAATCACAAACTGTTGAAACAGAAAAGAAACATTTTTCGTAATTTTCTTATAAGAATTTTATGTTTCTTCTATTTTCAAATATTTGATTTCCCTCTTAAATTTTTATTCTCTCAACTGAATTAATGATGGATGGCTTTTCAATCGATAGAACACTCTATAAACTCTCCCCAAGTATGTTTAGCAAGTTGGAAACCATGGGAGAGGATATCCTCTAAATCCCCCCCATCAAAAGCTATTGAGAATCGAGATTAATACACAAAGATGCTGCCATTCTCTTCTCTTTCATAGTAAAATAAACTAAAAGAGAAAAAAAAAAAGAAACTGAAAGATAAATAATTTAAGAATTCAACGGAATTTAGTCTCGTGGACGATCGTCGTAAATTAGGTTCCGGCTATATGTGCCTTTAGCACGGTTTATGGATGATGATTCGTGCTCGCGCGGCAATTTCCTGGGGCGGGTCTCTCTACTCCCTGTATAATATGCTTTATCGAACCGAGGAATTAATGACCCGTCGACGCTGTAGGCCCAGGACACGTCTATCTTTCCCTCATTTATACACACACACACACACACACACACACACATGTTATACATTGACTTGCCTCAAAACTTCTCCTTCTCTCTCAATCTATAACCATTTCTGTATCGTCTTTTTTATTCTCTCCTGCTGTTGCCTCAACTTGCCTTGTCTCTCTCGGTTGTGCCCTTCGGCGAATGTTCAAGTTTCAACTTCTCCTCAAACCACCCTGTAACTGCCCCTAATAACCAACGAGGCGACCTGGAAAACTGGGGCGAGACTGTTTGCCGATAAAGAAAAAAAAAAGCCTCGGACGACATCACTGTGATCCTGACGATAAATCAGATGCTTTTCTTCTTTTTTGTACAAACATGAAAATTCTAATCAAAAATGGAAAAAGAATACGTTGATTTAATTCGATCATGCTATCAATGAAAACTCGACATAGGAAAAAATTCTGTTGCTATTTCATCTAATGATATTCCAGTTAAACCAGTGAAAAATATTCTCCTGGTATTAGTAAAGTTCTAAAATGCAGTTCATGTGAAATATGTTCCGCATGCCATCAACTACAGCTTTTCTATTCATAGCCATCACCAAAAAGTGTGTTACAACGCTTGTGGATTTTGATATTCAAAACAGCTAAAAGCATACGAATCCAGCTTAAATACATCGTACTTCTGTGCTAGAAGGGGAATAAGCTTTCTCCACATTGCTTGAAGATCGATAGTATATAAAATCATTTTTGTTTCTAAATCAAAGCTTACACATTATTTTTCAGTCTTCTTTTGTCCTTTGATTTCTTATTTTTCTTTCTTGATACTGTTTTACGATGGGAAAATAAAGCCAGATTTAGTTTCCACGAAATGATAAGAATGAATATGAGCTTTGAACGATTTGGGATTAAAGACAACGCCATCTCGTATGTACCAACACGAATAGGGTGTATTATGGGGGTCTTTTTTTCGTTGCTGGCAGAGCGAGTGAAAATGAAACTAACGGCAGAGAGTGAAAGAGAAAAAAAAGGGGGAGGAGAATTTGTCGCAAGTTATAGTCGATTCGCGCTCGTTGCGTTTATTGCACCGATAAACTCTCTTTTTCTCTCTCTCTCTCTTCTCCCTCTTTGGCTGTTGGAAATTTACGCTAGCAATCCGCTTGTATTCAAGCAGGTTTGAGAAAGATCAAATTATCTCAAATTAATTATAATCTATTTTTGAATTTGTTATCTCGTAAAAAAAAAACTTGGTGATTAGAAGTAATTATTTTTTCAAATAATTACATCAAAAAAATGTAATTTTCGAGAGACTAATAATGTTTGGAAAATTAATAACAAGGGAAACATGAAAAATAAGTAAAAAAACATTTTGTTCTTGAGGGCAAGAAATTGACGTCCGCCTTGACCGCAATAATTTTTCCTCCCCTTCCTTTTTTTTTTCCTGAGAGAGAACATAGAAACACTAGATACGAAAATTGCATCATCTCGTTTTTCTTACAAACACACACACACATGGAGCACGAATAAAAGCCACCATTGAAGATAGAGGTAAAATTATTACCAGCGCTCTCTCTTTTTTTCCGGTACTGTGCAGATACACGCCGTACAGTATGTTAAGGTATGAGCTCTGTGTTGAAAAATAAATGAAAAAAAGAAAAGAGAAGAAGGGAGAAAAAGTATCAAAACTAAAGGGAAAGAAGAATCTAGAAGATTGCTAGAATTCAGAGAGAAAAGATAAGAAATGAATGAGACGGAAGATTATTGTGACGCTGGTAGGTACGAAAGAGATGGAAAATTGTGGAAAAGTGGAAGAGAACATAGAAAACTAGTATTATGAACTTTGGTTAACTGCGAAGTTTATTCACTAAGGTGTTTGTATCAGACTCGGTTTGCACATTATAGAACTACTTGATAATAATTTCTAGTGTATGTACTAATACAGAATCATTTATATTATAATTTTAATGAAAAATAATTGCTTATACGTAGAAGATTATTTGAATTGTTGGATTTTCGAGGTAGCAAGGAAGAGCCTAGAGTGAGAGGTAGTTGCCACAAAGGAATGATGGGATAATCGTTGAATGTGAAACAAGATACGAGCCGTTGAAGAGATGAGAAGGATTCTTTGGTATTCCGAGCACAAGAAGGGCAAAAAGGGAAAAGAGAGAAGGGGTGGTGGATAGTTCAAAAAGGAAGGGGCGGGAAACGAGAGGAGGATAGAGAATGAAACACTTGGGAGAGTGGGACATATCGATTGCCAAGGTTTCACAGCCAGGGGAGGAAAAAAACCTAAAAGAAAGAGAGAGGAAGGGAGATAAAGGGGTGGAAAACTGGAAAACGGTTTCTCTGTTGCCACTGCCACCTACAACCCGTGGATGTCATCCACGCTGGTTGGCGTCGAGTACATCGGGTCGTCGACCGTCTCTCATTTCTATCTCTTTCTTTTATACTCATCTGAAAAACTCACTCATTCTCCTCTTCACATAGTGCTTCTATATTCCTTTCATTAAATGAAATTTTTTATTTGTACCATTCACTACGCAAAATCCTGAATTTTCCCACTCAAAAATCACTTCAAACCTGATTTCAATGGAACGTGACTGTTGATGAAACTTTTGAAGGGCTTTAGGCATAGAGAAACACATGGATCTGCCGCCTATATAAATTATTTTATTTATTTTTGTACACTATTCTGCATATTTACCAGGGCTGCGGTAAATATGCAGAACAGCGGCCTATAAAATTTAATAATTATCAAAGTCAAATCTTCGGAAAAAAATATGGAATGTACAAGCGAGATTTGAACTCACAACCATCTGATTACATGTCAGGTGCTCTACCAATTGAGCTATTGCGAGTTCCTATACTTTCCTTCAAATTTTTGACCAAGATATATCACATCATTTTCTTCACCTCCCTTCCTGAGGCAAATTTAAATTAAAATCAGCATATGCAATGTGTGAGGCAATTTATAATATTCTAAAAAATTCAAGGAAGAAAAATCATGAAATGAGAATTAAAAAAAAATAATCATGATAAAAACAAGAATAGAGATAACTTGTACTACAGCAAGATGGTTTGCCGGAAGCCAAAGCTCGTTACATGCGTGTCGCCAAGTTGCACATGCACACGAGTCCTGTTACCTTCCACCATCTACACAGTAGTAATCGTAAAATAAAGCTAGTTTGCAACTTCATAAAACACAAACGATAGCAATTCAATGAAAGCAAAAAAAGCCAATAAAATCAGAGAGAAATGAAATGAGAGGGAGAAAATAAAGAATTCATAATTTAATGTATCAAGTTCCTAGGGTATTTTCTCTCATAATTAATTTACATCTCGAACTGATAATCCCAGAGTATAAAACACTGACAGCTAGTTGAGAAATGATCAACTGGGGATCTTGAAACACGAAGAGTACTCCTGTCGACAAAGTCGATGAATCTTACGATTAACTTGAAAGATATCTGGGGCTTTAAAACTTCTCACTCTTCAATTCCTTCTTCTCCTTCTCTTATTTCTCGAAAACTCTTACCCTTACCCACAATAATGCTGTCGCAATGTTTGTCTTCAGATTTAGTGACTTATCACTCCAGAGTGCAAGCTCAGTTCTTGATAATAGCAAAAAAATGGGAAATAATAAATTATAAAAGAGAAAATTTACGAATTCATTGAGGAGTAGCCACTCGAAATTTTTAATTGATATCTCACAGGGTCTTAAATTTTTCAATGGACCATTTCTGCAAGCCAACTGATGATTTATGATAAAGTTTTGTTACTTTGTTGCTGAAATTTTATGTGAATCTCATTAACACTGTTATGTGACAACAAAAATACTTGATAGCCTTTCGCAACCGATCTCTTTCATCAGTTGGCAATGCTCCTTAGAGGGGCCAGTGCTATTGTGAAAGACATGTGATTAGTTTAGTTCATGAAGAGTAAAAAAAATCGCCTGTCGAGTATTCATTTGATAATTAGTAAAATTTTCAATTTACCTACCCTTGAATACATAAAGAGTATTCACACAGTTAGGAATCCTGGACATTTGTGATTCTCACAGTGACAAGTGGACGAGCCCACAAAACGGGTAAACTCCAGTGTAAGGGAGGAGAGAAAACAAGAGAGAGAGAGAGAGAGAGAAAATCGTAGTGGAGTCAGGTAGCGAACGTTCGGACGCTTTGGTAGTAGACGGGGATAGGACAGGAACACACTGAGGCACAACCGGGGTCGATGTCCGCTGTCCTCTCTTTGCTTTCTACATATATTGTACCCACACTTATACATAAACATATATACACGTTTTCGCTCTTTTCGCGAATTATTTTTATTTATGTTTTTTTTCCTTTTTTTTTGCAAATGAAAATGTTGTTACATTGTTGTCGAGAAAATTCTTGCGTTATTTTCTATCTTTTTCATTATAAAATAAATAATATTTTATCCTCACTCCAGTAATTGGAAGATTAATTAGTTTCTCTTAATTTTTTAATTACAGTGATCTGGAACGTGACTTGAGTCTCTCCGAGGACAGCGATGATGATGGCGTCAAGGTGAGAAATTTATTATTACATGTGACGAGAAAGTTTTTTTTATACGATAAAAATCAAGTAAGAATTGTTATTTTGGGATTCAAGTGAATTTATTTTGAGGTGAAAAGTAAATGCAAGCCGTGAGAATCTTGACGGTTTATATTGTCATGATCAAACAAGTGGTGACTGACTACTCATTATACACATCTTTTTAAAAGTGAATTTCATAAAGGAAAAAACATGAATTAAATTAAAAAGCAATTTTATTAAGTCCATCGTATAAATGAGATAGAAAGATACTTGAAATTTCTCATTTCTTCCATATCATAATACTGCGAATATTTTTTGCAAATTGATAAACACCTTCTGTGAAAAAGAAAAACTATTGCCTCTTTTGCTGGATGAATATTTTAAATGTGAGAGTAGAGAGACGGGAATATAGGGAACGGTTTGATAACTCCCTGTGATATCAAAGGATACATCTACTCTCTAAATTTCAGTCCCGACACATTTGAATAAGTAATCTACCCGAGAGGATTTTTTTACCATCAAAGAAATCAAGAAATTTTCCTCAACAATCCATTTCAGATCAGAAGATTTTATTCTTCGGATAACTGAAAGAGAAAAAATAATTATTTGTCCTCAAATAAACTCATTTATCAACATGTAATGATAAAACTAATTTATTCAACTTTGTCATTATTTTTATCAGAGAGCAGCAGCGTCAAGATTACAAAGGAATCGAACCCCAGACCTCAATGTCGAGTAAGTTGTATTGATATTATCGAAAAAATGAAAGGAGGAACGATGGAAAAAAAAAGGATGCCAAATAAAGTAATAAAATTAATTTGTAAAATTCCAGTTTGACAGCTCCACTGATACCCTCAATGATACCAGCACCGCCACCATTGGCACCACCATCCCCAATGGGAATGTCACCACTGGGTCCATTATCGCCTCCACGTCCATTGAGTCCACCACATGCAACACCACCCCCGAAGAAATCATCCCCAGATCATCTTCTCTCACCACCAACAACAATCTCATCGCCCCGTAAACACTCACAGAGTCCAATAATCCAGATACGTCCACCAAGTCCACCTGGCCAAGCACCCCAAAGTTCTGGTTCAGCATCATCAAGTTCAGATTCTGGTTCTGATTCTGGGTCAGATAGTAGCGATGATTCGGAGGATGAGAGTGCACAATTACCAACAAAAGGACCAACTACACCACCATCAGTATCGCCAAAAGCACAAGTTGATGAGCCACCACAAGCTGAAGAATCAAAGCCACGATGGAATTTAAGTAGTTTTTTCAATAAGACTGCAGTACTACAAACTGATCAAAATTCTGATAACAAAGTAATACAAGATTCGGTTAGACGTGAAAGTTCACCAGATGATTTAACAAATGATACAAGAACAAGAAGATCAGATGTTGCGCATAGTAATAATGATTGGCAGCTTGATGAAGCAATCAAGAGAACAAGAAGTTCAACGATATTATCTGTTTTGAGTGATAGTGATCATAATAGTGGTGATGATGATAAGAAAAATAAGGATGAGACACGTTTACAAGTACAAGATAAACCAAAGCCACCAGATGTACGTAAACGTGGTAGACCAAGAAAATCCGTCAAAGAATCAATTAAAAGCCCAAGAAGTCATAGAACAATTCAAGAAGAAACTAGTAAGGCAAATTCAAAGCGCAACAGGCAACGTAGCGTTAGTAGTCCGAAGAAGAAGCCACCAGTATCGAAAGCAACTGTTGAAACTAGCGATGATGAAGTCAGTGATTCCAGGTATGTAATATCATTAATTTTTGATTCAATTATTATCTGAGATTTTTTTAGTACTAGATCCGTAAATCCCTAACTCATTGTCTCATTCTTTTCTTGTCTCAATCGATTATTCGGAGCTACTATCGGGCTAACTTGAAATGTTTAATATAAATTTCTTGATTATTCACTGACCTTTATTAATCGGCTTATTCACATAACATTACCGTGTTTTTCTGCAATCACAATGACACTAATATAGCAAGCTATCAGATTGGATGGAATCTAACGATTATGAACGCGAAAGGTTTTATAGTTATCGGAAATGAATAGTTCTATTTAAGGAATATTTGTATTAGCAAACTGAAAGGATTCAACGAATCATTATTAATCACCATCTATTCAAATCTTGAATATTAAAATCTTGTATCGGAATCCTATAAATATTTTCTTATCACATATTCCAGTGAATTATTATAGCGATTTTCAAAAATTGGAAAAATGGCGCTTACGACCATTTGTTATTGAGGCGACAATATTCATTGATACATTTCAATTAATCATTCATTCGAAATTCAATGTCTATACAATTATTCAAATTGGAGATCCTTCATTATACATATCGATTGATAATGCATATTCAATGGTTCAGCGAATCATTTTCAATTTGCTTGAACACAAACTGCCCTTGAGTGATTAACTGTTCGAATTTATTACTTGATATGGAGTAGTAATAATAAAATCTAATTCAGAATATTTAATTTGATTGTTTCCACAGATCACATGAGAGATCGAGTGAATCCGAGTACGAGAGAAGAGTACAATCAAGTCCAGTTATGCAAGAAAAACGTAGATCAAGACTTAGTGTATCATCAAGTGAAGAAGACGATGAAAGACCATCAACAAAACAAAGTGCCTCTGAGGATGAAACAAATTGGAGAAGATTACCAGCAAAACGTTCAAAATTAATGGAATCACCAAAGAATAAGGATAATAAAAATAATAAGAAGAGCCCAACAAAAGGTAAACCAAGACGTCCAAGATCAAGGGTTACAAATACATCTGGTTGTCCAAGTGATTCAGACAGTGAATCTGAAACAGCCCATAGAAATAATAGACAAGTTGCTAGAGTTCCACCAAGACCAAGAGCACCACTGACACGTGCTACATCACCAGATAATACAGACAGTGACAATAGTTCAGCGCCAAAATTACAGGAGGAAGACGGTGGTAATGTACAGGATAAGAAGAAAAGTGATACACTTAGAAAATTATTTTCAACTTCCAAGGGTGGTGGTAAGGGAGGTGGTAAAGGTGGCAAAGGTGGTAAAGGCGGTGGTAAATGTGGTATTTATGTTGAGGAATATACTGGTTCAGTTAATACACCAACTGGTGGTGATAGTCCATACAAGAGGCCATCATCACAGGCATCAGCAGTACCAACAATTCCAGCATTAACATTTGTTAATGGTATACCAAGTTTATATTGTAAACTTGATTTAAATAAAATTCCACATATACCACAACCATCTAGGGGACAAGAACTTAGACAAAGAACTGAATTACCTGATACAAGGCCATTATCAAGACAGTCTAATGCAAAATCTGAACGTCCACAAACACCCGAGGAGGGTGAAATTATTGATAAAGAAATATCTCCAAATGCTGATTACAGGACAAACAGTGATAATATTGTTGATGTTGTTGATGATAAAATTAAACGTACTATTAAAAGTGATAAAAATAATGATGGTAAAATTAGAGCTGTAGCTGGTGGTAGTGGTACCAGCGGTGCTAGTGGATTAAATGGTAATGTACCAAAACGAAAACGTAATCCAAGTTGTAGTTCAGTTTCAAGTGTTAGTGTTTGTTCGGTTGAATCAAAAGTTAAGTCTGAGCACAAAGAGAAGAAAAAACGTAAGAGAAAACATGCTGACAAAGAGATTGTCGTTGCTAGGCCTTCTTCGAGACAGGTAAGAAGGATATTTTTGCAAGCTCAGTAAATGAGTCAGCTAATTAAGCTCAAAAAAATATTAATTACTTTCCTTCAATACTTGATGTTTTCATTTATATTCATATATTACATGAGTTTTAACAATACATCTTCTCATATGTTTTTTACATCAAATTCGAAGTATTAATTTCCACAAATATTACATTCTGTAATTCGATACTATTTGTGGAAATCAATACATTGCAGTAACTCGATATAGAAGATGTGTCAATGTAAATATTTTCATCTGCCAGGTCACTCTAGAATATTTAACATTGTAACGTATCGGTTAATCGATTATATACACGGAAGAAAAAAAAAGTACATGGATAAATTCGTTACTCCACTAATGAAAAAATGGCGCTTGCTAAATTTAATGAACATTCGAAAATTCTATTTGGGATGATTCATCGAATTTTCTTGATTTTTTTTCTTTATCGTATACAGAAGGGTGTGAAAATATCAAATTATCGAATTACGCTTTGGATATTCTTCAAGCTACTCATAACAATTATTATTGAAAGAAGTGAATTTTTCATTAGCGCTTCAAAAATTATTGTTTATTATAATTCTCATTTTCATTATTATCGAATAGAATGATGTACAACCGACAAATCACGAGCGGGAAGATAGGTCTGATGTTCATCTACTGTTGCCGCCACCAGCAGCACCGCCTCAGCGAGTCTACTACTCTTACTTCAATCATCAGAATGAAGTTCTCGAGGACCAAGTTAGGTAAGTGAAGAACAAATATCATATTCGACGTTACCAACTTCATTTAAACTTTGTTAACTTCTCATTTTCTACCCCGGAAATTCTTTTTTTTTCATCATTCGTTTAACTAGAAAGAATTCTGTTGAACTTTATTGGATCATATTTTTTTTCTTATGAAATATTAATTATCATTCTATAAATGTTGAAAAAAAAACAGGGATCAAAATCAGTACCTGACGGAAGCTAAAAGATTGAAACACAGTGCAGATCAGGAGTGTGAATTAACAGCCCAAGGCATGCTGTACTTGGAGGCAGTCCTATACTTTCTCTTAACCGGTCATGCAATGGAGTCCGATCCTGTAACCGACAGGGCCTCCTTCACCATGTATAAGGACACACTCAGTCTCATCAAGTGAGTTATCTCTGAAATTCCTAACAATGCAGAAACCAATCCTCTATATTTATATTTACTCTAAAAAAAAAAAAATTTGCTTTTGTCTAATCACTCAGATACATCTCGTCCAAGTTCAAAAGCCAGCAGAACAATTCACCAGAGAGTAGTATACACAACAAGTTGGCAATTTTGAGGTAAGTCAAGAAAAATCAAAACTTTGCCAAATTGTGAGGGACAAAAGAAAGGAAATGAATAAATTTCTTAATATTTCTATGTTCAATCATTAGTTTATGGTGCCAGTCCCTCATTTATTTGAAACTTTTCAAAATGAGAAAACACGAGGTCAAAGAAAACCAGAAGATACTCGCTGATTATCATCAAAAAGTGAGTTTTTCATCGACTTTTTCAAGTATTAAAGAAGTTTATTTACAAGTAGATTTTCGAATTATTTCATGATTTGATTTCTCACTTGTAGAATTTTTTTAAAATTGAAATTAATAAAATACTAAATTTTTCCATTGCACTTTTACAGCCAACCCAGGCAACAGTGGTACAGCCGGAGGGTCAAGGTACTCCATCCCTTTCACCAACTCCCTCGCCAGCGGGCTCAGTTGGTTCAGTTGGTAGCCAGAGCTCTGGATACAGTAGTGGTGAATTAGCAAATCGTGGAGCTGTAACTGGCCAACCACCAGCAGCTATGTACGTCAGTGTTCCATTAAATGTTCACACGGCAATGCAGAAACAGACACATCATTTTTCACTACTAATAAATTGCCATGAACTATGGGATCAAGCTAATGCACTAGTTACCGATAAACATCGAGGTGAGTATCATAATTTCAAATATACTCCAAATATTTAATTGTTGAGTGGAAAAAATAATATATAGTTTTGAACATGTTCATTATTTATTTATCTGCATTATGAGTTTCACTTGACATTGAAATGTATCCATTTGAAATGGGGAAATGTGGGGCAAAATGGATATTGTAATAAAAATATTGAAGATAGATTCTTTTCAATGATTCCATCGGAAAGCTGAGGAAATTTCAGTCGAAAAACATGTGCCAGAATTAATTTTCAATTTTCTGAGAATTCGATTTTTTCTGGCATTTTTGAGGGGTAAAAGGATTCTGATTTTCGAGCGAATTCAGTTTTTTTGCAATATCTTTGGTTCTATTGGTCCTAGCGACCTGGGACCGATTTTAAATCAAAAGTGAGATCATTTCCCATCGATTTATGGGGTTTTGAATTCAAAAATATCGATTTTTTAAATAGTTATGGGAACTTTTGTAAAAAATTATGATCATCGGTTTTTGTCCTATAACTATATAAAAAGTAGATATTTTTCAATCCAAAACCCCATAAATCGATGGGAAATGATTTCACCTTTCATTTGAGATTGGTCCCAGGTCGCTACGACCAATAGAACCAGAGATATTTCCAAAAAACTGAATTCGCTTAAGAATCAGAAGCCTTTTTACCCCTCAAAAATGCCCGAAAAATTCGAATTCTCAAAAAATTGAAAAAAATTAATTCTGTCACATGTTTCTCGACCAAAATTCCCTCATCTTTCCGATGGAATCATTGAAAAAAATCCATCTCCAATATTTTCATTAATTCAACGATTTTTTCATAATATATGCATAAAAACTCAAATGTGTCCATTTTACCCCTTACGTCCGTATTGCCCCACCTTCTCCTACATATTAACTAATTAATTGTGATTTTTCCAGAATTTTTCATTGAATTGGATGAAAAACTTGGTCCACTGACATTGAAGAGCTCATTGAGAGATTTAGTGCGTTACGTACAAGCTGGAATAAAGAAACTCCGAGCCCTCTGACCCCAGTGGCAGAGTCCCAGGCCGCCCACTCCCAACTACATAACGGCTCTCCCTCACAACATGACAACGTATCCTACAATGTTCACGTAGCTATTAACCACGTGCATCAAATCGCTGCAACGGGCAATAATTGATTAGATCAATTTCCAATGGTAAACGTAAAATTTATTTGGGAGATGCATTGAACAAGTAAATATCTATATTTGGGTGGTTAAGGGACGCTCGATGAATCATTTTTCTTCAATGATAATAAAAAAAATACGAAAACTATCATAATTGAAACCACAGCAAGGATTAAAATAAGAAATTATAAAGAAATACTTCCATGGGTCTGATAGCAGGGTCGTAGTCAGAAAAATCACTTTATTAAAGATTATCATGTGATTTGAAAACAACAGAACTGTATTGAGACTGCGATGTGTGCAAAAAATAATAATTGTAATGAAGAAATAATTGATCGGTAGGCTTCGATGAATTTTTTCTTTC
The DNA here is from genome assembly GCA_963942555.1 of Aleiodes leptofemur. Lineage (NCBI taxonomy): Eukaryota > Metazoa > Arthropoda > Insecta > Hymenoptera > Braconidae > Aleiodes > Aleiodes leptofemur. The sequence goes on along the minus strand of OZ012616.1, from coordinate 16,942,107 downwards.
TTCCCCCCCAAAGAGCCATGAAAAATAGTGAAATCAGGTCCTGCTTTTGTAAAATGTGCGTAGAAAAGTAAAAAAAAATTAAACCATTTGATGGTGCTGTCGATGAGGTTTTTACTTGAAAAATAACAAAATCAAGTATTTTCAATGTTTAATTCAATCAAAAAGAAAAACTAACAAAGAGATAGAAAAGAGGTGTTATATAACTACTCATGCGCACGAAAATGGCGCCACAAGATTATATATAGTTTATTTACTTATATAGACGAATTATATTTAAAAAAGAAAATGAAATCAGATAGATCTAATGTTATAGCATAAAAATTAATATAAAAGAAAAATGAAAAAAAAAAAAAACAAAGATATTGCAAGTATATGGGCGCTCTTTTACCCTCAAAGTTTTTCTCCAGTGGTGATAAGATGAGATAAGGGGGAGGAGGAATCGAGAAATATCGATTATTTGATTTAAAGAAAATAATAATAAATAAACCGCGTACAAAATGTCTACCGATTGTATAATAAAAACAAAGAGATAAAAGTCGCGGAAGGAACAATTTTTTCGTGGATAAGCAAATCAATCTGTAATGAAAAATTAATTTAATTATTAAATTATCTATAACTAAAAGAAAAAAAAATGATTAAAAAAAAAAAAAGAATCAATACATATTCTTTACATTATCTAGTTAATATTGGGGAAAACTAGAGGTTTTAGTGAATGAAATCAATATAGAATGCGATTTTAAAGAAAAAATACCGAAACAGTAGATTTAATTGTGATTGAGAGATTAAAAGTTTTATTAAAAACAAAATGATTAAAAAAAATTAAAAAAAAAAAAAACAAATAACAAGAAAACAAGTAAAAAGTGAGTTGCTCATGTGTATATTTTTGTAAATAGGTATTGTGAGTGCCGCCGCCTTGAGGGAAGAGATTTCTTTAAAAAATTGACAATTAACTAATGCAATTGAAAAGAATCTCTTGTCCGCCCCAAATTTTTGCTACCATATGTCTTACCGAAAATGAAAAAGATTAAAATGAAGGGAAAAAAAAAATGATAAATGAATTAATTATAAAGATAAAAAGGAAAAATTTTAAAACAAATTATACCAGATTATTATCTGGCGAATGAATTAATAATAAAACACCAGTCAACCGAAAATTGTTTTTTTTTTCTTCTTTTTGAATAAATTCAGACAATTTCTCTCAGCCACGGATGAAATAAAATAATTATATATTAATTTGTCTTTTTTGCTTGATTATTTTCGTTTATTATCTCATTCTCTGAGCCATGTTTTATCATTCAAATAAGACTTCTCTTAATCAATCAAAATTCTACATTTTTCTCCTGTTTTTTGTCTTGTTTTACAAAATGAAAGAATGATTTTAGAAAGTTATGCTCTATGATGATGAAAGGGTGAAAGTGTCTTTCATGGCGTGATATTAATGGTCACTCACTGTTAGAAAAGGATGAAAAACTTTATCGTATACTTTTTACAGAGCTTGGAAAAATATTTCATAAAATAATTTAATACTTATTTATTGTTATTTTTAATTAATCATGAAAAAAAATGAAAAATCTCGAGGATAGTGGTAGACACTGGCCCTAAAAGTGTCCAAAGCGGTCCAATGGTTCACGGGATACAATTTTATATTCAAATTGTGGAACAAAATGTCAGAATAGTAATTAAATTCAGTTAGAAAAAGAAAAAAATAATAATTACAAAATTTTCCATATTTTAGAGAACTATTTATAGACGACTGAAAAAAACTATAGAAATAAAAAAATCAGTAGAACATGCTATATCAGGCCCGTACCCTTGATTCGAGTTGTAGTTCCATTCTTTTTCAATGAATAAACGATTAAAAATATAAGGAGAAAGAAGAAAATGGCTACTTGAATTTAAATAAACTTAATTTCAATGCTTAAATTTGACAAAAAATCATGGAATCCATTTTTATTTCGTTTAAAATTTATTTTTCGAATGAGAGAAACAATTGTATATACTATTCATTAAGAGCTCTTGAGAGAAAATCCAAACGTGGCAGAGAGAATTGAGAGGGTGAAAAGCATGGAGAATTTAATGATTTTGTATTTATATAAAAATAAACAGCAGCGAATGATTAAAGAAAAAAAAAACAATTATTTTCATTAAATAAATAAACTTGAGAGATGAAGAGGTGAAAAGAATTCAGAGGAAAGAAAAAAAGAAGACGAGCAGTCATCTCCAATTAATTTACTGCTGTTTATTTTGTCTAGTTATTTTAACTTCTATTTCCCTGTTCTTTTAAGCCTTTACCCATTACATCGTAAATGTAATATATTTATACATAACATATATATGTACACAAATGGAAGAAGAAGAAACAAAAAATCTTATTATATTATTATCATATATTATATTACTTTACTATTAATATGATGACTATTATTTTATTATATTCGTACCGAAATACTATACATATATGTCTATTTCCGATAACTGTGTCACTGGGGCTAAAAATAATTCTGTCCTTATGTTTGTTCCGAAAACTTGTAGAATCAACCATTTTTTTTTAAATCTCTTTATTGTTAACGAGTCTATCCAATATTTTTTTAAATTCAATTTATCATTATTTCATGAAAAAGTGGTGCTTGTGAATTTTCATAATTTCCTAGATGAAAGAGTATAAAAATATCCGAGTCTCCATTATTTTTCCATCTTGCAATTCTCCAGGGAAATCAATTTAATAACCAAGTGTAAAATGGGATAATTCAATTCAGCATTAAATTCAATTTTTCAAGCATGTCTCGAAATCTGGAGGAAATAGAAGAACTTTTGTATCGAAAGATCTTTACAAAAATTTAACTATTTCGTTTAAATTTCCTCAATATTTTATGATAAAGGAATTCAATAATCAAACAGGCACACGGACAAAACCGGCATACACACACACACACACATTAATTAGAAGAGAAACAAAATTCTAAATTTGTTATTTTTTTCTTTTTTCTTCGGAAAAGTTGACTTAAATTGGACATTGATAAAAGTGCAAAAACAGATATTATTGATTCAATTGAAAAAAAAGAAAGATAAATGGATGGATGATGGGAGTGAAGGGCAACCGCACCAAGGAAAGACCAAACTCGCTTAATGAGATAGACGAATACGATGAAATGAAGAAATAGAAGAATGAGAAAACGAAAAAAAAAATAATTACTCACTGTTTATTTATTTTATCATTATTAATTAAATAAATATTAATTATATATTTATTGGTGTGAAAGCTGGACAATGGGTCCAACAGCTGAGCCACCTCTCAGACGCCGTAAATGAATAAATTTTCTAAAAGATAATCTTATTGTTACTTAAAAAACTAAAAATATAATTCCATTACGAGGAAACATAATGAAATTATGGAAATCGTTGAACAAAGAATTTTTATAGAATTTTGAGCATTACATTGAAAAAAAAAGAAAACAAAAAACTTAACTAATTTTTTACTATCGAAAAAATTTTGTTTTTCTACAAAAATAAGAATTTTCTATTCACACAAATAATTCATTTTCCCATTCTTATTAATTTATTTGTTAATAGTATGTTCAACGATTTTGCATGTGTCTCTTGAAGAATCTGAATTTCTCTAGAATAATTAATTTGCGATTTTTATTTAAGTTAGCATTTTCTTTTCTTTCTTTTCCACAAAAATTAATTGGGCACCTCATTGGAATTAAAATCATGATGATGAAAAAAAAATAGAAAAGAATAAATAAATAAAAAATAAAATCACGCATTTATTTTCATGACAGTTGAGACTGTCTCGCGTTGAATGAAGAAATGAGAATTGCTCGGAAAACTTGTGCACCTTATTTCTATGACAAAACTAAAAGATAATTTTTAAAAATAGATAAACTTTTAAACAAAAACAAAACAAAAAAAATACTAAAAAAACAACCGTGACAATATACATGTACGATATTTCGCGAAATATTTTGTGAAGAGAAATGAAGAAATAAAAAAAAAAAAATGATGATAAAACAAGGCTTTTTTACCTATTTTATAGTAATCACAGCATACGTGAATCGAGAGAAATGAGAAGAGAGTCTTTATAATGAAAAAAACAATATAATGATAAATGAAAAAAAAATAAGTTTGTAAATGCAAATAAAAGTTGGAATCGTCTAAACGGTTGTGAGGATGATTCACTAACAAACATGTAATCTATAATTATTTTTTTTCTGTTCTTTATATGAAAAAAACAAATTTCTTCATTCATTTTTCATAAGTTTATCGTTATTATTATTATTATTATTATTATTATTATTATTACTTTGGATATTTTCGTTCCTTGTTTTTGTTTCTAGTTAATATTTCTTTTTCCTTTAGCAAACTTAGGCTTGCAATTAATTATTGAGAAAGATAATGAATGAGTAAAGCAAGAATTTAAATTATAATTATTGTGTATATGATAATTGTAAAAAGGAACAAAACAAAAAAAACGTATTTACTATATCATATTCATTTTTTTGAGACATCAAATTGTCCTAAAAATGAACATATTGTTTAAAATAAAAATTGAATGAATAAATAACAAAAAATTATTAAAAAAAGTTGATTTATTAATTTTTACCTGGATGAAATTATTGAATATTTAATTAATTTTGATTTTAATTTTGTATCAGTAGTTTTTATCTATATATATTTTTTTAATTATAATTATGATTAAAGAAATCATTCTTGTGGAAGAAATATATGAATTTCTATTTTTCCAGTAGAGAAGAAATTGATATATTTATAGTATTGGATATGTTAATTAATTTTATTTTATCACAAATTTTCTCTATTGCTAACAATGAATAAAGTAGTTTTACCAAATTATTGAGCAGCCAAATGAAGTTGACTTGAAGAAGTACTTGCAAAATTCTCCACTGGTGGCGCTAGTTGCACTGGCAATGTGTCCTGAACTTGCTGACGCTCTTTCACTCATTCGCTCGACAACGGTCGAGCATGTAACATATATCTCCTGTATATCTTTTCTTGGCAAATTCCGGTTCTCTTTATTCTAGTTTTTTCATCTATGAGTGCTTCTTAGAGTCTGAAATATCAGTGTAATAAATTTCCTAAGATATTTCCCCTCAAAAATGTGTTAAAAGTGATATATATATGTATATATTATACAAGGAATAAAAACAGTGAATAGAACGTGAATTCAAATAGTGCACATGAAGTAAACTTCAACGTTCGTCTTCTTTTCATCTGCGTTTGGAATTTCATTGGAAGATTACCACCCAAGTGATCCAGAAACCAGCCTTCAAGGTAGGTCCCAAGGTCGTTTCATTATGTATGTGTACATTTTTCATTCATTTTTTTTTCCTCACCTTCTTCCAAAACACAATTCAATGAAAGAGAAGATGAAGAAGGAAGGAAAAAAAAGAAAACAAAGGAGCAGCGTGTCTCGGTTTGGTGTTTGTATGTTTTGGTCAGGTCATCAGCCTCGTCCAGTAGGGTGAATGGGGTATATATATACTCGGCCAGCAACAGCCAGCCACCTGTTGGCTCACGTAAAATTCCAAAACACATTTACCAAACAAAATAACGTATTTTTTTCCGTTAATTCTAACCGCAAAGTCGATTAAACTATTATTTGCATTCTTTCGTTATCAGTCCGAGGAAAGGAAGAGAAATAAAAATGACTTGCGATGGTATTTCAATGTTTTATTGATTCGTGTGTGTTCGCCATTCAAGCAGATAATTTACATTCACTGTTGTACATATGTTAAATTTTGTTTCCACAAAAATGGGTAATTTCGTTTGAATTCAAGAAAAATCAGTTTTATGGCAAATTGTCGTACTGGGTTATTATCGAAAGGAATTAGGGAAATAGCCAAAATTGTGGAATGTATTTTTCATGACTATTTCCTTATCCACTTGTTAGAGTTGAGCCTAGAACTTGACGTGATTTTTGTCCTTTTTTTTTCTCTCTCAAACATCTTTTGACATTCCAAGAGTTAGTGAAGCCCTTGGGATGTTGTGTGTACTCTTGTGAGAATGGAATTCGTCTTGGGCTTGGTGCGAAAGGGCTTTACATAGAAAATGTTTGTATCTCCTTCGTGTGCATTGAGAGAAATAGGAGGAGGAATAATTAGCATCTTTGAAGAGTACATGTTGAATTCAGAGAATGAGAATTATCAAATTAAATCCTGTGATTCGAGGAGAGATCAAGTTCATTTCACTTAAACTTTTTGTATTTTTAACCCTTTTAGATGAATTATGTTCATATCGAATTATTTAGTCTTCCATCATCAATATTGAATACTATCATTTGATGTGTAACGTTACCCCAATAACTTTTTCATTCAATTGTCCAATTATTTTTTATTGAGCAATCAATAACCATTAAGCATAGTCTCTTTAAGAGTAAACCACATGCTAACCAAGAATTTCTACAGTCTTCATGTATTTTCCTATTAAACATCAATATTTCATGGGTATTTTCACATAATTTTCTATTACAACACTCACATGAAATATAAAATCGAAACAATTTTATGGATTTCATGGAAGATAAGACCGAGAGTGACGTCTTTATTCTCTTTTAAATTTTCATTTTCCCCATTACTCCTCTTTTTTTTGCAAGTTTCTTGTGACTCAGTTGACCACGACCCAATTCTTGAAAGTGCACGAAGGAAACTGACTCCCCCACTAACCACCAACGAAGGACTCTATTGAATCGAGTGATATTGGCTTCTCGGATCCCATTACTTCAATTCCTTTTTCTTTTTTTTTATGGGGGAATAAAAAAACTCGTAATTGTTCTTGTTGAATTGACTTGGAACGAAATATTTATTGGGATCAATTATTTATCTCCTGATGAAAAAATTGATTTATTGCTTGATCATTAAAATTGGGATTCAATCATTAATAGCTAATGAATATAATCTCTCTATGGAGGATTTTTTCCTTTAGATAAGCAATTATGCAAGAAAGACCTTGGCAGACGGAAATCATTCATTAAGATAAGCGTAATTCAATTTCTATAGGGGAGAGTGGGGCAAAATGGACACTGCAATGAAACGGTTAGGGATGGATTTTTTCTGATGATTCTATTGGGAAGCTGAGGAAATTTTAGCCGGAAAACCATTGTCAGATGTTTTTTTTTCGGAAATTCGATATTTTTCGGCATTTTTGAGGGGTAACAGGCCTTTGCTTTTTTGAAATTTTCAGTTTTTTGCAAATATCTCTAGTTCTATCGGTCGTAGCAATTTGCGGTTGGTCTCAAATGAAAGGTGAGCTCATTTCCCATCGATTTATGGGGTTTTGAATTCAAAAATATCAATTTTTGGGATGGTTATAGGCCAAAAATTGTTTCACAAAACTGTTTCACAAAAATGCCCGTAAATACCTTAAAAATTGATATTTTTAAATTGAAAACCTTATGAATCGATGGCAAATGATCTCACCTTTCACCTCCATTCGGAATTTCTACGCTACGACAAATAGAACCAAAGATATTCTCAAAAAACTGAAAATTTTCAAAAAAAGGAAGTATTTACCCCTCTAAAATGCTCAAAAAAGTCAAAGTCGCAAAAAATTAAAAAAATTAATTCCAGCACTTGTTTTCCGCACGAAATTTCCTCAGCTTTTCAATGAAAGCATCAAAAACAATCTACCGCTAATATTTCTATTAATTTCAAGAGTTTTACATAATGATTGTCTAAAAATTTCGATCTGTCCATTTTACCCCACCTTTCCCTAATTTCATGATTAATTTCGTATATTCCGAAACGTTCGGAAAAAACGTCTTTGGCAAAATCTTTGGCCCTTTTGCATTAATCATCACTCGATTGAATATCTCGACATGACAGGGGAAATGAACATCAATGAGGACTTTTGTCTATCAATTAGGTAAAAATCAAGTCAATGTATCACTTGGAAATCAATAAATTTTCCATTTTCGTTATTAGTAAAATACTAGAGTAAATTACAAGCTTCGAGAGTCGTCAGATTGAAGGGAAATTTTAGAGTCTGTGGGAAAGGGCAAACGGAGTAATATAATTTTTTTTGTTTTTTTAATTCTCATTCTTTCATGCAAGAAAATGAAGAGTAAGGGGCAAGAGAGATGCAAGTATCAGTTAATGCTGGCCAGTGTACGACCTTGAAGGTGTGCTAGCCGGACCGCCCGGTTACTGCCAGTTGTTCTCAACCACATTTTAACTCAACAAGTATTCTACTATTCATTCAATTTATATTGAAATTTATTAATTCCAAACTATGTTGAGAATCCCTTTTCTGGTTTGTTCATCCAAGTGGAAAGGGACCCTCTTCCTTTCGAACACACGGGATACCTTCTATATAACATATAATACCTATATGAAACACTGTATTTTTTATCATGTGTTTTGATTATTTTCTATGGTAAATATTGCATGACTAACAAGAACAAGCTTAAATAAAATTATGGGAAACATTTTCAATAGTCACTTTAATTGAATATATCTATTTAATTTTAATTTAATTTTATGTTTCTAATTTTTCAATGTGTTCTTTTCTTTGCCATTATTTTTTTTATAATTTTTTAATTGAAAGTGAATTTTTTACCTAATGATAAAATGATTAAACACCATAGACACTTAATGCTTAGGTAATTATTTTCTAGCAATTAATTCATGGTCTCTGACAATTTAATTGCTCTACGTAACACGCATACGTGTCAACTATTCAAAGAATTATATATTCATTTCTTTATTTATTTTTTTTATTAGAAGAGAAAAGGGAAAATCATTAATTAATTCTCGAGTTCTCATTTAATGATATTTTATTTTCAGAGATAATGAAATTAAAAGTTTTTTTCCGAATTGATAAAGTTTTATTGAAAAGTTCACATATAATTTAGCTCAGCTTGAAAGTTTTGAAGACTTTTTAAAGTTTCTCCTCTTAACTCCATTAAGGAAGAAAAATTCTTACAAGTGATAAATATATTGATGGATTTCATTACTTTTCTAAAATTTCATTAGAAAGTGATTGAATTTTTTGACTAGAGAGCTTTTTCACAATCAATTTTAAATAAATAATCAATTGATAGACAAAAAAATTATTAATTTTGCAGCTACGATCAGTGGAACCGGAGAAATTCCCAAAACAGTGAAATTTTCTCAAAAACAGAGTTCCACCTTTAAATCTTGAGGAAAAGATAGTTTTTTTCTTGAATTCCGAAAAATTAATGCAGCAACGTGTTTTCCACTGGAAATTTAAAAAAATGAAATAGTTGAAAAAATTCTATCTCGAGCCATATCATTGGAATGTCCTGATTACTCCACTTTCTCCTAAAATACTTGTCCCTTTATTTTCCCAGGATAAACTCAATCTTCCTAATATTAGTCTACTTTTCTCTATCTATCTCTTTGCGCTGCATCAGTTTGCCTTTGGGACATCCTTCCTTGAGGTTTTCATAAAGCACGTAATCCTCTGAGTAAATTTCATTAAAAGCCCAAAGTATTTGAAGTACATTCCAAAGAGAATTGTATTCTTCCTTGCGTGAACTTTCCACGTAATAAATTCCTATTTCTCCTTAATCGATTTTTAACGATTCCGAACATTGACCAAAGCCTCATATTCATGCCGATGTCTATCGTCATACATTCTATATACATATATATTAAACCTGCAGTTGTTTTCATCGATCGAACTGGTTCGCCGAGTTCTTTGACCTTTTTTACTCCAATCAACGTTGAAGTGAAAAAAAAAGAACTGTCACGAAAACCTATTCCAGAATTTAATCTACACCATTTGAATGTAAAAAATGAACATCTCCAATGTCAGTGAAACAGATTAGGATAAAAATTCCAAGCTCGATTCTCTCGAAAGGAGAAAGCGTAATGTGTATGAAAAACCCGGAGGCCAGAAATTTTATTCGTTCGTGATGTCGATGTTAGGGAAATTTTTCCTTTTTTTCGTCAGTTTTGTTTCTTTCCACGTAGGAAGTCATACGATTCTTCTTATTCTAGTTTTACTTGGAGATCGGTTGAGATTAACTTTGCAATCCAGTGAAATCGAGTACGTTATTACGAAACAACTTTGCCATAATCTAAGATTATCCATTTACTTTGGTTAAAGTACAAGTTCTCGTTCAATCTGACTGTGTTTTGTGTTTTTAATTCTCAATACCTATGAGGTTCAATCTCATGGAAAGTTTCACAACTCAAAACAATTTCTTCCCGTGATTTTACTCCTTGAAATTTTTCTCTCAATTTATTCACAGTATTTGATTCTCTCTCAGTTTATTGGGTATTATCACGAGATAATTTTATTATCGCATATAAATTATTGTTTGAAATTAGTCTAATTAAATGTTTTAGAAAATAAATTATAATTGAAAATTTCATTTTATATAAAGAAAAAGAGAGATTGTGGATTTGGAGTGAGATAGTTTGAGATACTTTATTTTTCATGGCGAAAAAAAAAACTGGGCCCTGGTGATATCTCAAGCGTGACACTCAAAACGTTTCACCTTGCACGCATTCATGATTTTCCCTGTTGAGAATAATATCGCATCTTTGAATGCCATTTTTGTCAACGTCATTTTGGGAAATGTAGGGGAAGGTGGGACAATACGGACATAAGGGGTAAAATGGACACATTTGAGTTTTTATGCATATATTATGAAAAAATCTCTGAATGAATAAAAATATTGGAGATGGATTTTTTGGATGATTCCATTGAAAAGCTGAGAAAATTTTGGTCTAGAAACATGTGCCAGAATTAATTTTTTGCATTTTTTTGAGAATTCGATTTTTTTGGGCATTTTTGAGGGGTAAATGAAGGGATTTAATGTTATAAGTAATTAGTAACACGTGAAATCCACTTCAGTTAATTTATTCAATACTTCAGATGTACAATAATTAATTATCCGAATTTATATATCGATTCGTTGAATCCAATAAACGCGACTCACTATCGTTGGCGTTCGGGGCTGAGTGAGTCTTTTGGGCCCGCGCGATTCTCCCTTTCGTCCAAGGGTCGTCGTCACGTGGTTTCTCATCGAAATCTATTTTTAGATTTATTTTCAATTTCGCCAGACGCTTCATAAAAGCCTTTTGATTTTTAGGTAAATTCAGTTTTTTTGGAATATTTCTGGTTCTATTGGTCGTAGTGACCTGGGACCGATTTTAAATGAAAGGTGAGATCATTTCCCATCGATTTATGGGGTTTTGAATTCTAAAATATCGATTTTTTACATAGTTATAGGACAAAAACCGATGATCATAATTTTTCACAAAAGTTCCCATAACTATCTGAAAAATCGATATTTTTGAATTCAAACCCCCATAAATCGATGGGAAATGATCTCACCTTTCATTTAAAATCGGTCCCAGGTCGCTACGACAAATAGAACCAGAGATATTGCCAAAAAACTGAATTTGCCCAAAAATCGAAAGGCTTTCACCCCTCAAAAATACCCAAAAAAAAAAACGAACTCTCCAAAAATTGAAAAAAATTAATTCTGGCACATGTTTATCGACTAAAATTTCCTCAGCTTTCCGATGGAATCATTAAAAAAAATCCATCTCCCACTGTTTCATTACAATATCCATTTTGCCCCACATTTCCCTATAGTTTTTTGTTTAAATTTTGATTTCAAAGAAAATGCATATTGCAAGTGGATTCATGCAGAGGAAGAATTAAAAAATATTGTGGGATGTCTGTCTGAGAAGGAAGTTGAGGGAAATATGATACCAAGAGAGCCACATGAAAAGCCTGTGTCGCAGGATATGCTTGTTGAAATTTTAAAAGTCTTCGAGGCTACCTGATGCCTGTGTGAAAATATCTGAAATCCAAATATCCATAATTTCCATAGCTTTCAATTGTTATTTTCTTCGAGTTTCCTCTTTATTCACTTCTTCTCTTTTTTTTTGTCACGAGGGTCGATTAGACGTTAATGCTTGCCTTGAAGATGATTTGAGGTAATGGTGGTATAATAAAGACTCCTGGGTATGACATAGTAGGAAGCATGGGAATAATATATGATCTTCTGGGTGAATCGGCGGTGTACAAGTGACCCCGGACCAGACGTAATCCATGTCGTAAACAAGGATAGCTGGATTAAATTACTCCCACTGGGTAGAGTGGTAACTGCCTGCTTCTAATACCTAATGTTATCACCGAGGTCACATACGTGATAATATAAGTTTTTCAGGCAATAATTCCTCTCCGTATTCATTAATTAAGCCTATATTTTTTATTATTTTCCAAAAGACTCAATTTTTCAATTCAATTCTCACGTTTTACTTTACCAGCGAGTCGAAAACCACAGAAATTCAATACAAAAATCATTGCCAGATCATTTCGTAATCCTTTTCACGAATGATCGAGATTCAATCCTTCTCTTTTCTCTTTCTCAACAATACTGAATGATAAAGGTTAACAATGACTTTCAAAATTAGAGTAGAAGACGAAATGAGACGAAACTAAATTGCCCTTGAGTAAAGAACAGAAAAAAAAATTTGTTTTGCTTTGCATCGAGAGTTGTATAAGCGAAGAGCCGTCAAAAGGCCTAGTCGTGTGCCAGGTTGAATTCAGGGGCGTTTGAACGGATCGTTAAAGCGTGAAGAGAAGCGAGAAGAGAGAAACGGGTTTGCACGGACATTCTCACTTCATACGAGAGAAAACATGGGCTATGTATATTGCAGGAAGAAGCCAGCCTGGGGCTTTTCATTACCGTTGTAAGACTACAGGCTCAGGGCCGTGTTACGCAAGACACAGAGCCATTTGGATCGTCATGAAAATTTCATCTGTAGATGATTTTTTTCCTCTTATTAACATTACATTTTGGACCATTCTCAACAATTTCCTCGATATCGTGTAATCCTGAATTTATAGAGAGATAAAATCATTCCTCTTCTCTTTGGTCGATTGTTTTCCGGTGTTGTCAAGGAAATGGAAAAATTAATTCTCCAAATTGATCGGTCCTAGTCGTTATAGAACACCATAACTCGATGTAGTAGGCTAACGACCCCAAAGTGATCGATATAATAGAGCAAACAAGCCTGCACAGACACCTGCGTTTTGGTAAGCAGAGGGGCATTGAAATAAAATAGAAAAAAAAATAGTGGAAGAAGCGTTTTGATAAAGTTCTGAAGCGTTGGAATTATTAATCGTGTTGGAAAGTGCCGGTGGGCGAAAACTCTCAAAATACTATATGAATTTATAGTAAAAGCATGCCAGTGTAATGCCATATAGTCCTTTGCGAAATATTGCTTCGTTCCACATGCTCTCATACACGTTTTTCATACAGAATATTTCGAAAGACCAGGTTATATCTGACGAGTGTTTTTAGGCGTTTGGAAAGAAAGGAGACGTTCTATCATATTATTACGCAACATTGTTGCTGTGTGCTCTCGATTCCTCTTTCGTTACGATTATTGCGTTCTAAAACCGTGAGACCCAGTGATTTAATATTGAGATAATCTTTTGACAAGTGAAATTTTCTTCAAAGTTATTCTATTTTGTAAGCTGGTAATTTTATGTCAAGTTGAAATATTGAAGGTATAAGCAGGAAGGACTAAGTGTATTTGTAAAAGCTCCGATTTCAATTTCTTTCCAATTCTTGAAGTGCACTCTCGAAAATTATCCATTTATCTTCTTCGTTGAAATTATAAACCCAAAACTTCGAAAAAATTCCTGTGAAATTTGGGAATCAATTATCCCAGTGGAAGATTTTATTTATTTATTTCCTTTTATTTTGGCAAACGAGTTAAAACAGAGAATTTCGAGTCTTCGGGCGTTGTTTGCGGCTATACGTAAACAGCTTAAAAGGTATTATCCAATCAGGGAGTGTACACTAGTCCCTGTTTAGTGACTATATACGACGTCAAAGTCGTGACCAACTGAGTGGTGGGAATCCGCCCTGAGATCAACTCTCATACGCCTCCTCCGCGAACCTTCTTCGTGGCCCCCATATACACTTTTCTCCTCTGCTTCATTTCTTACTAATTTCTGTCTGAAGACTCCAATCCAAAAAAAATCCTCCTCTTATTCAAATAGTTTATCAATTAAATCTTGACTTCCATGAGATCTCAACTCTGTTTATTAATGAAAATTTTGACAATTTAATTATCAACTAGTCCATCAGAAGGAAAGATGCGATAATGAATGATAATTTTTCGATTTTACGTTGATTGTGAGGGAGGGAATCTTCATGTTCGAATATTACCTCATCGGATGCCTTCAATTGGGTCGTCGATTTGGCTGAATAGCCCATGGGTATGGCAATTAACGTGGGCCAATTGGATCCTCACGTCGTTTCAGGAAGTCATCGTCCGTCTCCTGCACCTGCAAAATTCAATCATTCCTCTATAACCCCTTCACCCATCTACTACCACCATTATATGCAGACTTTGACCGTTTAATTTCGATTCACTTTCCTTTTTTTCTGCATGCTCCAACTAATTGCAATATTACCTAATCATGATTATTTGAGTGATTTATTTTTTCATTCGAATGATTATAATCAGTAGAAAAAAGAATGTTATTCAATGCATTACTGTCATAGTTATAAATAAGACATTTCTTACGAAATTCATTTTTTACATCTAAAACGTTGAAAAGTAATGGATTCAGATAATGAAAAAAAAATTGAGTAATTCATTATTGGATTCTCAAATAATTAATTTTGATGATGAAAAAACATTGGATGAGTCCCAATTGTTTTTTTTGAATGGAAAAAAAATTGGTATGCGTATTTTGTTTTTTTTTGAACATCTCTCGATTCTTTTGTCCGTCTTGAACCCACCTTTCGCTTCTCTTTACCTTTTACCGCACTCTGGCTAATCGACAGCACCGTTATACTCACTGCCGTCTCGGGGGTCTGGGTCTGGCCCCCAGAGTCATTTCAAAGCCCTGTTACACGCTCTCGCCTCATCCATACACCCAAGAAAGGTCCATCTCCGTTTTTCTTTGTATAAACCTTAGCCAACATACAAATGCACACAAATCCATGAAACTACCACATCTTTGTAGGAAAGAAGAAGAAAAAAAAATGTCCGTTCCGTCTGAAGAGTATTACGATAGTTCTACACAGGCACTGTGCACTCAAGTAGTTGAAATGAAAAATGAAGAAAAAAAAATGAGAAACGAATTGTGGTAAAATGTCTGATGGTTGAAAGAGCGCGAAAATGCCATTCATTATTTATCGGGTGTTTCGCATTACATGGATACATATCGTGGGAATACAAACTCGTTCGTTCTCTTGTCGATACCATCGACGACGACAACAGCAGCTTCGGAAACTGCTCGATTGTAGAAGAACTTGATATTACTCCCTGATTGTTTAATTCAAAATTTTCATTTGCTTCTCTCTCGACATTTTCATTTCACGATCCTAACTTATTTAATTAAAAACTTTCGCATCACTTATTTACCGCAGAAATTTCAAGAGACGTTGACTCTTCTGTGAAGTCCATGTCTCTTTTGAACGAGTAAAGAGGAAAAAAATGATTTTTCTTTTTTTGCGCTCAAGACGATAGCAACGAGTTTAAACCACGTGAAGAACTCGCACTCATTTACGAGAGGAACTCGTTAACGTCGACGATTTTTACCTCGTGACCTCGTTCGATTTTGCAATGAGTAACGTTCATATTCAAACATAATTTTTTCTCTTTACTTTCTTTGAATTCTCGTAGAGTAGGAAAAACCAGATGAATTTATTACCATTACTATCTTCTGAACAAAAATTTATTCTTATTAATCTTCTGGAGAATAAGTTGATCTATTTAATATTTTTGATGAGATTTCACAGTGATACTCCTTATGGTATCGCGAAGTAGCCTATAGAATTTCATAACGATATCTTGATTGGTTCTTGGAATCCAATTTAATGAAAATGGTCATTTTCACAAAGCAAGGGCCACTGGGCCCAAAAATTCCGCCAATACTCGATGTCTTGAATCGTTTCGGCTTTTGGCCCTTCAGATCCCCCCAACAGGGTGCTTTGATTGAACTTTGGCCAAATTTCAAGGAAAACCTCGTATCTCCACGGGAAATAGGTGAAAAATGAGTTTTTGAGAAAATTTCATTCAAATTCGCCATTATGTGAAATTCGCAATTTTCAAATTGTCATAACTTTTTTTCTATTGAATATTTTCCAATGAAATTTCACAGCAATACTCTCGATGGTATCACGAAATAGCCTATAAAATTTCATAACGATATCTTGAACGGTTCTCGGAATCCACATTAAAGAAAATGGTAATTTTCACAATGCAAAGGCTACTGGGCCCAAAAAATTCCGACAATACTCGATGTCTTGAATCGTTCTGGCTTTTGGCCCTACAGATCCCCCCAACATCGTCCTTTGATCGAACTTTGGCCAAATTTCAAGGAAAACCTCGTGTCTCCACGGGAAATCGGTGAAAAATGAGTTTTTGAGGAAATTGCATTCAAATTCGCCATTATGTGAAATTCGCAATTTTCAAATTGTCATAACTTTTTTTCTATTGAATATTTTCCAAAGAAATTTCACAGCAATACTCTCTATACTATCACAAAGTAGCCTATAAAATTTCATATTGATATCTCAAACGGTTCTCGAAATTCGATTCATCGAAAATGGCCATTTTCAACAAACAAAGGCTACTGGGCCCAAAAAATTCCGCCAATACTCGATGTCTTGAATCGTTTCGGCTTTTGGCCCTTCAGATCCCCCCAACAGCGTGCTTTGATTGAACTTTGGCCAAATTTCAAGGAAAACCTCGTATCTCCACGGGAAATAGGTGAAAAATGAGTTTTTGAGGAAATTTCATTCAAATTCGCCATTATATGAAATTCGCAATATTCAAATTGTCATAACTTTTTTTCTATTGAATCTTTTCCAATGAAATTTCACAGTAATACTCTCTATGCTATCACAAAGTAGCCTATAAAATTCCATATTGATATCTCAAACGGTTCTCGAAATTCGATTCATCGAAAATGGCCATTTTCAAGAAACAAAGGCAGTGGTCGATTAGCTTAAGTAGTAAGTAGCCTTACTGGGCCCAAAAAATTCCGTCAATACTTGATGTCTTGAATCGTTTTGGAGAATAAGTTGATCTGTAAAATAGAGATCCGAGATACTCTTGTGGATGGATCATTTAGGTAATTCGTGAACTCTCTCGTTTCTTCCCTTCAAGGGCTTTGATAACCCTCTAATCGTATTGTTGTAACCGGAGATGATAGCTATATCCTCTCTTTCTTTCTCCTTTTATCCAAGTTCGAGTGAGGCAACACGTATTAACATTGTCTACAGTTGATCCCAGCCCAAGAAATTGAGAAAATAGCAATTCGTGGCAATATCGAGTGACACAAGAGGGTGCCGAGTGCAATACAAACACAAAATCGAGGCCAATGAACCTCTATTCTATCTCTCTCTTCCTCTTCAATTGCCAACGAATCAGCTCAGGGATTCCTCTTCAGTAATTCACTAGGGAGTAGTTCGAGCCGTTTCCACGTCAGACATGTGAAAACAAGCTGGATAAAAGTCAAGAGTAGACAATTTGCATTTTCCTATCACCGATTTGAGTGTGCAAAGTAGGAAAAAATGAATATTGTCATTAAATTGTTGGAGAATTCATTTTTTCAATGATTCCATTGAGAAGCTGAGGAAATTTTGAGTGAAAAACATGTGCCAGAATTATTTCTTGATAATTTTCCAAAAAAATCGACCTTTGACCCAAGAATTTGTAGATCCAACCTTTTCAATTGTTGAAATTTTCCACTTTTTTGGGAATATCTTCGGTTCTATTTGATGTAGCGCAAAAACTCGAATATCAACGGAAAGTTGAGCTCATTTGCCATCGATTCATGGGGTTTTTAATTCATTTGTATGAATTTTCGAGAGGGTCTCAGAGGAAGAACTGATTTTTAAGGGACGCATTGTAAATCAATGAAAAATCGATAATTTTATTTTTAAAACACCATAAATCGATGGCAAATGAGCTCACCTTCCCACGGATGTTCGATTTTTTGTGTTACGACCAATAGAACCGGATACATTCTCGAAAAAGTGAAAATTGTCAAAAATGGAAAGAGTGGAGCCTGCAATTTTTGACTGAAAAAGTTGAATTTTCTAAAGATTTGAGAAAATTAATGGAAATACTTATTTACAATTGCAAATTTCCTCAGCTTTTCAATAACATCAATAAAAATATCTCATCTTCAGTATTTCATTGAATGGAAGAGCAAAGCACTGTAAAGAAAAAAGGGTAGAAAAGGGTTTCAACTTTATTCTCAAGAGACGGAGAGGTCAAAGATATGGTATACACTTGGGGAAATACGTCTCGTTAACGCTCTAAACATATACGATCATTCTATTTTCGGTGTCTGAAAGTCTCTCGAGTCAATGTGCCTGGTTAACACGAGACTTTTACTGCCGTATGTCACTCATTGAACTTCACGTACAGTATATTACTGTAATATACTTCTTCAATACGGGGAGTACTTTGCATATGATTGATTGTGTATAAGAGGTTTGAAAAGGGAAACAATTGAAAGGGGCGAACAATATGGAAAAATGTTTACGTATTAGGAGGACTTCTGGTGGCCAAGTAGTTCATTGGGCTTGTGGTCATTGTTCCCTGATAACCGCCCACGTGTTACTGATATAAAACCCAATGTTTCATATCAGCATACACACTACTACTCATCAGTGTATACTTTATACAATCAATGAACAATGAAAAATATGTATCTTGAATAAATTAAAACAAATCATCATTGTTTACACTTTTGTCGATATCAAGATGGGATGACAGGGTTTGATAGAACATTGATAACAATGAATATCAGAATACTTGTTCAGCAGGGAAGAAGTAAAAAAAAAAGTGAGATTGAATGGACCAAATCCCAAGTATTAGACTCTCTCCTCTCTCGATTTACTTTTTTTTTCTTTTTCATTTCATTCTTTCCTTTTCTCCTCATCTACATCGACAAATTACCAGTCTGGCGAGTTGCAAAATGAGAGTACCAAGGGAGAATACGAGACAATACTCCCACATTGTTCAACGACTGCCTGAAGTCCTGCCTAGATTTTTTTTTTATCACTATTCTTCCTTTCTTCTTTCAATTCAACAATACGCAGTTGCAATCTGTGCACTATCGAGAGTTTAAAAAAAAATCGTTGTTTCTCTTCCTATAGAATTTAACAGACAAAAAGGAGGAAAAGTAATCACTAATTTTAATAATTTTTCTTGTTAAGCAATGATTGAGTGAGCTATCACCAAATGATAAAGAGCATTCTTCCTGACTGTGATTTCTTTTGTTTCCATTTTTCACTTCCTCCGGATGAATAATCACAATCCGAGTGGAAACTCCTACGACGATCCCCCAATTTGATTATTCTGCCCTTCAGTTTTTTAAACTCAAACAATGGTGGCAAAAGAATTTGTCTGCAATCAGCCTCTGGCATTTGACGTAAAAGCAATTGTACTGAATAAGCCGAAAACTGTCATTCATTGCACAATTGGAAAATCATCCCGGATCATAATTTCCACTTCCTGCATGCAAGTTCGGATTCCATAGAAGGCATATTGAGTGATTTGGAGGAAGAAAAACAAAAACAGAGAGAGGGAATGCTCAATATTCGATATAATAAGGTCCTAGGGCTGAAAAACGTCACTTACAGTGGTTCGGCTCATTAACCATTGGACATTTTTTGGAAAATCATCCCGGATCATAATTTCCACTTCCTGCATGCAAGTTTGGACTCCATAGAAGGCATATTGAGTGATTTGGAGGAAGAAAAACAAAAACAGAGAGAGGGAATGCTCAATATTCGGAATAATAAGGTCCTAGGGCTGAAAAACGTCAATTACAGTGGTTCGGCTCATTAACCATTGGACATTTTTTGAAAAATCATCCCGGATCATAATTTCCACTTCCTGCATGCAAGTTCGGACTCCATAGAAGGCATATTGAGTGATTTAGAGGAAGAAAAACAAAAACAGAAAGAGGGAATGCTCAATATTCGATATAATAAGGTCCTAGGGCTGAAAAACGTCACTTACAGTGGTTCAGGCTTATTAACCATTGGACATTTTTTGGAAAATCATCCCGGATCATGATTTCCACTTCCTGCATGCAAGTTCGGACTCCATAGAAGGCATATTGAGTGATTTGGAGGAAGAAAAACAAAAACAGAGAGAGGGAATGCTCCATATTCGGAATAATAAGGTCCTAGGGCTGGAAAACATCAACTACAGTGGTCTAGGCTCACTACAATTTTTCAAAAGCCAACAAGATTCAATGATCTCAGGAAAAGATAAATACTTGAAGGATAAAAAAAGTTTCGAACAGGGAAAAATATAACACCGTGAGATTGACGTGTTGCAACTATGCACTTCAAGTTTTTAAAGTGGGCTTTTAACCCCTTCAATTTCACTTTTCGTCGGAAAACAATATTCCCAGCACTTTTGATTTTTCATCAAAAAAAAAAAAAAAAAAGAATCTCGACTTTTCGAGTGAGATGTAGGGAGACTCGTCGTAAGAAAAATGAGAACTCTCTCTTTTTCCACAGATGATTCAATGATAAGAATTTTGTAACTCTTTACAATATTGCAAAAAAAAACTAGTTGTCCTATTTTTACTCCACATAAATTTGTATGCAAGAAAAATGGAAGGCGTGAAATTGTAAGAAAAAAAAATTTCAACAATTGCCTCGAGGCGAGAAACCACGTCAGGTAGAGATGAAAAGATGAAAAAAAAGTATAATACCAGCATCATTTGTTTTTCGATGCGGCAAAGAGAATGTGGGCACTTTTTTCAATGGTTTTGTATTTCTGCGTCGACGTTTTGAAGGCAAAGTTATCGACCGAGTCGATGATGGCCTACTTTATGATGTCGGTATATCAGGCAGCCCGGGTATTCCCCGGAATACGTTTATTTCTCATCATGGAATGAGCCCTGTCTCTCCCCCCATTGCATTTC
Organism: Aleiodes leptofemur; assembly: GCA_963942555.1. Classification (NCBI taxonomy): domain Eukaryota; kingdom Metazoa; phylum Arthropoda; class Insecta; order Hymenoptera; family Braconidae; genus Aleiodes; species Aleiodes leptofemur. The sequence continues at coordinate 16,921,179 of OZ012616.1, read as the reverse complement.
TATTTCTGTGAAGTGTTTTTCATCGGCATGTTTTTCATCGTAAATGGGTGAATAACTGGCAACAACCAGCGACAATTGACAAGATTTTTCCTCCACTTCCTACGTATGTTTGACTTCCGGTGTTGAAGTCCTGTTTAAATAGTCTATTTATAGGAAAACTCTCCTCTCACAATTCAATGCAGCATTGAAAATTTATTTTTAGAAGTTCAAATGGGAAAATGAGAAAATAAAGGGATGAAAACTTGACAATTATATTCCATTCTGTCCTATATTTGCGTTTTTCAAATTATGATTTTCGATCCAGGATTGATACTCAGTTTTGTCTCCCAATTCTTCATCAGCTGTATTGTTCAGTTTTGATTGCAGTCATGAGACAAACTGAATAACAATTTTGTCTAACACAGAAAATATTATCTCTCTACATGAATGTTTATTTTTGTCTCTCACTGGTATTTAGTTTCTCCCTCTTTTCCTCCAAACCCTCGTTAAGAGATCATTCCCGTTCGTTCACTTTCTCCCCACTTGTGTCTCGTTTTTATGCTGATCCTATAAATAAAAATTTCGGGGGCATTTATTTAAATGCAACAGTATCCGGAAGTGCATTCAAAATATTTCTTTTGTTCTTGTGTTTCAGATTTTCGGGGCACGCATACACGAGCCACACCTGAAATGTCGGTTCCTGTTTAAGGTAAATATGATTATTGTAATTAGATGAGGACTAATAACTAATTGTATATGTTGGAAACAGTATGAGGGAAGGTGGGGCAAAATGGACATCAGGGGTAAAATGGACACATCGAAATTTTTAGGCAAATATTATGGATAACTCTTGAAATTAATGAAAGTATTGGCGGTAGATTGTTTTTGATGATTTCATTGGAAAGCTGAGGAAATTTCAGGCGGGAAACAAGCGCCGAAATTAATTTTTTTGAATTTTTGGTGATTTTTACTTTTTTTAGCATTTTAGAGGGGTAAAAACCTTCCTTTTTTGGAAATTTTTCAGTTTTTTGAAAATATCTTTGGTTCTATTCGTCGTAGCGTAAAAATGGTGGAGGCCGGATGGAGGTGAAAGGTGAGATCATTTGCCATCGATTCATATGGTTTTCAATTTAAAAATATCGATTTTTAAGGTATTTATGGGCATTTTTGTTGAACAGTTTTGTAAAACAGTTTTTTACCTTTAACTATCCCAAGAATTGATATTTTTGAATTCAAAACCCCATAAATCAATGGGAAATGAGCTGACCTTTCATTTGAGACCAACCCCGAATTGCTACGACCAATAGAACCAGAGATATTCGCAAAAAACTGAAAATGTTCAAAAAAGGAAAGCCTTTTACCCCTCAAAAATACCAAAAAATATAGAATATTCAAAAAAATCGAAAAATATATCTGACACTCGTTTTCCGGCTAAAATTTCCTCAGCTTTCCAATAGAATCATCAGAAAAAATCCATCTCTAACCGTTTTATTATAGTGTCCGTTTTGCCCCACTCTCCTCTATATCTTCTCCAGTATGAAATTCTTTGATCTTTTCCAAGGCGTTTCGTTGTAATTATCACAATTGTGCAGTTTTTCATTCAAAGCTTACACCTACTCTATTAGAGAGAAGAATTCTAATGAAAAAAGAGCCTCACTTCCCATTACAACTGGTCTTCCTTGTATCTTTACAACTTTTCATGTAAACTCCAACTGACAAGTTAAATTATCACCAACTAATAAAGCCAATTAATTTTCAACCAAAAGACTGATATGATCAGCGAAAATCTGATAAACCTCGCGGTTCAAACAGAAAAGTACCTAGTGTTTGGATTACCAAGTCCCCCCCCCTCCCCCTGTACTCTTTCCTCAGTGATAAGCCTTATCACCAACTCATATCGATGACGCATCAAAACCTTGGACTCCAACTTTTGTCACGAAATATTACGTGCTTCTCAATTTTACACGGAGATAGAAATCATGGCAAAAATTACCTCACTTGCCTCCTTGTCAATATAATTTTTTGAATTTTCTTCACGAATTCAAGTTGAAAATTATACGCAGTGTGTATTGAAAAAATACAGGAAGTAATTAGCTATGGAAAATGGAGCGTAACGTATTTGATTTCAGTCAACAGTTTCATTAGTATTGGCCAGTTCAATTTAGGTGCGGTTGAATCAGATGAATGTTGACGCTCCTCAAGCACAGCCTCATCATGCTTATACTCATATATACATATATATATAAGAGGAAGTGGTGCAAAATGGACCTGTTGTGTTAAAATGATTCGGGATTTTTTAGAGAATGGGCAGCTTTACGAAAAAAATTGAAAAAATTATACAAAAATGAAAACATATTGAAGCATCTTCTCAAATTTTTTCAGATTTTTTAATCAAGTCTTTAACGTTGAAAAAAATCCTGAATCATGTTGTTGCAGTGGTCCATTTTACCTCATTCTCCCCTATATATAGATGTATTTGTCATTATTCCTCCTGGGTGAGTCTTTCGCGCAGCAAATGGGTATGGCCCGTTGTCAGCTGAGCAGTTGGCAAGGTCAGGGTCACTAGAGGGGTAGGAGAGCATAATCGATGCCCGTCTAACCATCCCCCCACTTGCAATCACCATGGTAACATCTCCCTGTGACCCATTCTGTGCATTTGCACTTGGCCAAGAGTTGCATCAGTTGGTAAAGAGTTGTCTTCTCAGTTCTATCAACAATTCTTCCGGTTCTTCTAGATTTTTTTCGTTTTTTTTTAAATAATACCTTTGAAAAACTTGTTAATTGTAAAGATGGAGAGAGTTTTCACGGATTGGTATCATCGTGTGAAAGAGTCATACGTTGCAGTTTGGGTTTTCCGGATGTTTCAGAATAACGGGAGGATGTCTAGCTCCACGAGCACCTGTGGTGGCAATGCCAGCAGTGGTAGTGGAGCACTCAGCCTTATGGGATGTGTAAGGGAGGCATCACCACCACCCCAGGATCATCATCATCTCGGAATGGGTGAATTTTCGGTGCAAAAGAGTACTGACACACTTCCTAAAGGTAAATCCAGATACAATGGCTAAAATTTTTATCATTAATCTCTTTATTAATGTTATTCTTCAATAATGAAGAGGAAACCTTTATTGGCAAAACAGTAAAAAAGTATAATTAGAGGAGAGAATATAAAAATGCCGTTTCTATTCTTCACTTTTGAGTAGGAGAATACTTGTTTTATCTTGAATTTTTCATTGTCATTGTTTCGTTTTATTGGAGAAAAAGCAGTGGTTATGAATAGAATGGTCTATAGTAGAATGTTTTTTTTTTTCTCATTAGCTGTAATAAAACTACCTTAACGTAAATTAGCCATGTATCATTCCAACAACAATGTCTATCCGAGATAAAAAGAAAAAATTTACTTGATCAATCATAAAAAAGTGTAATACACTCGTAAACATATATTTACTTGTTTTGGAGCTCTAAAAAAATCATCTAGACGACAAACCTTGGATTTTCCCACGTGCGAATTAGAAATAATCATTTTTTTTTCATTATTCATTAGGTAGAACGATTTTTTTTTCTTCCAACATAAAAATTGTATATCTCTTCCATTTCTTGTCAATAATATTCCGGGGTTTTCGCCATCAATTCGCTACAACTATTGATGTACTTACAGTTGATCGAACGTCATACCGTTGCACTGATTTGCTCAGGTTTTCACATCGTCTCCCTCGCGGAACTAAAATGCCCCCAAGGGAAACTTCAAACATCACTGCACATTTACCAAATAAGCGAGAACGGGCCCATTCATCCAAGAAACGTGAATGATTTTTTGCTCCATTCTTTGCAATTTTTTAAAAATATATTTTTAGCAAAATATCTGTAAAAAAGTATTTTAAAAAATTGGAGGCTGCAATATGGATGAGACTGTCGATTTAATGCACTACTTGTTCATCTCGAGACTTAATGAACCAATGAATAATTCATAATTTCGCATTATCGATGAGTTGGAGACTTTTTCCTCTCAATTCCAGGCGTTTATGAGGGATTAACCGAAATAACAGTGGAGCAGACTAATACAACGATAAGACGGTTCGTTTGAGGAAATGTTTATTGACTTAGACTCGTTTTGAGTCCAAGACAAACCGGGTCAGGGCTTGAGAATGAAACTTTATTTATTTTAGTCTTCAAAAGAGAATTTTTTATTTATGATAGAAAAAAATTTGATGAATAATTTAATTAGAGAATCTAGTAGTAAAGAGTTGAAGCAAGATGAGTCAATTGAAGAAGGATCGCTCGTGAAAAGCGATTAATACAAGAATTCAGTAGTGAAGAGGTAAAACAGGATAAGTCGACTTATCCTTGTGATTATTTTGGAGGAAATAGCTTGGAAACTAAGCGAGATAAGGCGATATCACTCATCTTTTTTGAGGTATTTCCCAAAAAGCGAATGAGTGAAATACCTCAGCGAAATACCTCTGAGCGAAAAGACTTATCTCGTGTTACCTCTTCACTATTGAATTTAAACTCAACATCTTTTTCAAATATTTTATTACACAGTAAGGGAATAAAAAATCATAATTAACTGATTCTCACATAATTTTGTTTTCGATTACTATTGCAAAAGCACTTTTTCTTTTACCTCGTATTACAAATCCGTCGAGTTATCGCATTCTTTGGGATTCGGGTCAGTGGAACATTTTTAAATCAATCCTAAAGAAAAAAAGCAGATGTGTTAACTAATAGTTTGCATTGACTTGATTATATTGTATTGATGAATTTTATTATTTCGAATATGAAATTGAGAGTCATTTTTTCTTTTTACTCATCTAAACACTTTCCAAGGCACTTTTACTAAATCTTTAACATGAGAAATCGATTGACATTATCATTGTATATCAAGTCTTCTAGAATTATGTTGAATACGAGGTCAGTGGAACATTTCGTACGTACGAGTAGTTTAATATCGCGTGTTGATGCACTCAATGCTGAAGGCAATTTGTTCACTACTTCCATCGACTTTTACCGTTTTATGGGGATACAAGCATCGAATCATTGTATTTTGAGTGAATTAAGGTCACTTGACGAGGCGTAAACATTTCTATTTTATTTTCTCTCTCTTTATTAATTTTTTTCCCATTTTCTTTTGTCATCTCTCACCTGAAACTTTCACTTTATTATTATGCAATGGATAATATTTCAAAATTCAATTGGTAATTTCATTCGATTCATCTACTCTTTATGAGGAAAATAAATAGCATGAATGATGAGTGAAAATTTGAAGTGTGGGAATGATAGATCAATTGTTAAGATGAGTGAAAGAGAGGAGAGAGGAAGAATTTTTATGATTAATGGATATTCGCATACTCGGATTGAGTCACGATACGCTCCGTATAAGGTAACAATTTTATTCGAATTCTTCACTTGATTTTTTTTCTTTTCAACTTCTATATTTATCATTGTGATAGTTATCTGTAATAATGGAGAGTGGAGTTAATCTTGTTGTGATTGCAATTTGCTGATGGGGATTGAAATAAGCTCAGTGGTCAGTTAACTTCTGTAGGCGATACACGTATCTTTTCACTTTCAGTTATTATTTTGTTGAAAATTAATAAATTTTATTGAGCGAACAAGCTACTCGGAGAATACATTATATTTTACTGTGAAATGATAATTTGTGAATTCATGTGATAATTAACGTTAATACCCAGTTATAAAAATGCACGTGATAGATATCGAAGATTTGTGTGGTAAATTTTGAAGCAATTAGTTTTCTAATTATTAAAAATAATTTAATCTCACTATTTTCTCCATCGTTTGGCACGATTTGCTGAAGGAATGCATATTTTATCGATGTCTGGCCTCAACCCCTTGGAAAAAAAGATTATTTCTCCTTCATAATAGGGGAAAGTGGGGGAAAATGAGGATTCTGCTGAAACGTTATGTGATGGTATTTTTTTTTCAACAATTCCATTGAAATTCCCTCAGCTTTTCAATGGAATCATTCGAAAAATTCAATCTCAGATTATTAGTTTTCGAGGGATTTTCATAATATTAACCATCAGAAACTGAAGATTCAAGCAATTATGTCCTTCCTTTTATAATGAAGGAGAAGAATGGAAGAAAGAAATGAGATATTCCGATAATTTGGATTCAAAGTCATTTTTTATTGAACATGTAGAATAAATACATAAATAAAAGCTCAGATTTACAATTGATTAACATTACAACATGAAAAAGTAATAACTACCTACGCATTTGTTATCGTATATCGATCAGTGTAGCGTGATAATGGAAATTGAATTTGTACATTCGATAGAATGGAACAGACTCGATTAAATCAACCCAAATATAGATTCTTACGCTACTATCATCATTTATCCATTGCCATACTAAATCCATATCATTTCTACATCGAATTTCGATTTTTTTCTATAATTTCCAGGATTATTCGATATATTTCCCACTTTATTTATATAGAATTCGCTCTTTTTTCTTCATGTTTTAGAACCAAAAAAGAGAAGATTTCATCCACTACGTGGACTGAGAAAGATTTTCCGTAGAAAGAGCAGAGGTGCTGCTGATGCTAGAATCAATTCAAGAAATAACGAAAGAGATGGAGAATTACCATCTCGAGATAGAGAGGAAGTCACCCTAAGAAATCCGGCTGGTAGAGCTGAAGAGGCACGAAGTCGTAGTGCCAGTGAATTATTAACAGATTCTTGTGGACATCCAAGGTAAACTCCACTAGAATAATTGAATTTAATTATTATCCTTCAATGAAAATTGCCTTATCAAATTCCTCTTTTCTTTTAGTACTCAATTATTTTCTTTTACATCTATTATTCTCTTTTCTTTAAATTATTATTTCAGCAAACAACGAATTGTGTGGAGCAAAAAATACAGAATATCGTTGAGGAAGTCTTTCAATCAGTAAATATTTCATAGATTATTTGGCTTTTGTTTGATGTATGTGTCATACAATTCATAAATTTGAAGAAATTGAAGAGTTTCTTTGGGCTGGACAGGGTGAAATCATATCTGCTGATGTATTGTTGTTTTTGAATCAAGTGGGGAAGACTGGAGAGACAAGCGAATCAGTATTTCTATTTGGAAGATCAGCATCTTTACGAATTTTTTTACTTCTGGTCCAGTCTTCCCTATTGAAACTATAATAGAGCTAAATCGTATCGACTTGGGCTATTCCAATAAGGAATTACAATTCAGTATTAAAAATATTAAACAGCTGGAATACAATTTTTCCTGTAGGATTCTGAATTATAATCTTTCCATGATTTTTATTAAGGTGTTCTGTAAATATATATCCTCCTTAGTTCATGCAAACATTGATTTTGTCGAAATCAAAGAATATTCCCTGGATTAATTCAAGAAAATTCATAAATTTCAGTGTATTTCTGAGACGTAGCGGTATTGAAGAATCCTTTGCAAAGCTGCGCGGTGGCTCTGGTCAACTCTCAGTGTCCCATGACAGTGTATTCCCAGGAGAAGTGCCCCAAACCCGGCCGCTGTCATCCTTGGATACCTTGGCAACCCTAGAAGTATGTTTCTTCTTCTCTCTTATTTTATTAAACCTGCCTACCACCTATAAACCATCCTGAATTCTCTACGATAAATTATTACTGTAGGAAGAAGAAAAAAAAAAAACCCCTCTCAAATCGCAATATATTTTCTGACCTCAGACACTTTTTCATCCATAATTTAGCGGTTAACAATAAAAATAATACACGTACAGAGAATAGACTTCAAAGTTTATTACATAGAGACAAAAAAAGCCAAAGAATTTTACATTTTTTTCTTTCCAAGTTATTTGAATTATTAAGAAAAAGATGAACGGAGAATCCTATGGAGTACAAAATTACTACTACTTCCACGTCTCGTCTCTTCCCATTTTCTGGCCACTATTTTCGGTTTGCAATAAGGTCAACCACAGAAATAGAATTAACATGTACGGTTCAAACATTTTGTAAAAGTAGACTGTCTTTTAAAACACTATATGAGATGCGCGTAAAAGTTTCTCCCAGGTTTTAAAACACTCAAAATTTGCAATCATTTAAATTGTGTATTAATTTGATATTCTGTACACACATAAATTGTATGCTGTGTTGTTAGCGGCAGCATGTGTTACGATCGTGAGCTGTCTACGTAATGCTCATTACAGAACAACGAATTGTGTTAAATGTAATGCACAGTAGATAAAGTTTTAGCGGAGACTTCTTCTGTTATTTTTTTTCCTCTCATTTCACTTAACTTTACTCTACACATTCCTCTGTTATTGCAGTTCGAAAAGATGTTTTCCCATTCACACGCATACTTTTTTTTCTTCTTAATTCTTCGCGAATTATTCAACTCGACATTGCTTGAAGAATAGTTTAAATTGTACCGTGAATTATTATAAATGAAGAATTAACCGAAAATGGAAGAAAATTCCTTCAATTCATTTTCAAAATTTTCTCACACACAAGTCTACATTGTTAAATATACTAACAAGACTTATGTAATTATGATTCCTTTTTTCATTTTAATCGAGTAATTGAGCAAAAAACATGGAACCGTTAACTTGTTGCCTCAAGCAGTCATGATAAGACTAAATCAGGAACATATAATTTTAAAGAATATATTACATATATATTTCCGTAAACAAAGAATTAATTACACGACCGAGTCATGTATTGCAGAGTAATGGAAAAAAAAAAAGCCTCATGATGGATTTGTCATCGAGTAATCTCGGAGAGATAGTCACGACCTATTATTGATTGTAATTGGATCTAATCGTGGTTCTAAGAAACTTCCATAGAGTACATTTGATCTTTACCTATTTTTATAACATGAAAGAGTTGAAAAAAGAAGTCTGGAAATTTACAACTTCTCTACACGAGATATTTTAGAGAGTTTTTTCTTTTTCATTATTTATTTTTCTATTTCTTAAATTTACAAAGCACGTACGAACTAGATGGTACAGAGTGAGTTAGTATAGACATGTGTATGGTTTAGAAGCAAAGTAAATCTAACGCGTCGACATTGATCCAACTCCATATGTTATTCGAATGCGTTCCGACCTGATACGCCTTAGGAAAGTACCTACTTGATTTTTTTTTTACATTATTAAAACGCAACTCCTTTCCCGTTGTCCCCAATTTTATCCTTTTGTTCTAGTACACAGAATTAGTTGTATGTTCTTTTCTTTTCTATTATTTATTTTTTCTTTATATTTCTTTTGTTTCTGTTGTAGAGACGACAAACCAAAGCCAGCGATGAGACAGTGCACAAAGATTATGCATCGCATGTACCTTATAATCATCGAATATCATTGAGGGTAAGGTATAATTATCCAAGAACATCCAATGATTCAGGATCATTCATGTTTTCAATTGAAAATTAAAATATGTTTGAAATATTTCATGTATTCCACTGTAATCAAAAATTTATAGAAAAGTCAGGGAATTTTTATCTTAGTCAGGGAAATTCGTAGTTTATTTTCTATTATCTTCATATTTTTAAAAAGTTATAGATATTTAATCGAAAAAATTGAACTTTTCAATTAGTTGGAAATCTGCAAAAAAGTTTAAGAAAAAATCACAGTTCTGAAAATTTAACGCAGTTTCGGGTATTATTGGTAGATTCTGATGAGAAAATTATTTCCAGTAACTAAGAATTTTAACGTATATTCAAGTAATATTTTTTTTGTAGATCTGGAATTATATTTTTAGTCAGGCAATTTTGAAATTAGTTTTTAGTCGTCACTCTAACAATCATTTAGAGAATTTCATTAATTGTTGAATTTTGTTTTTATCGTAGGTGCTAGAGCAAATAAAAACGGCCATAGAAAACCGGAATCAACTGGCCTCGTCGACCTCACCCGACTCTCCTCACGTCCTGCACGTGAGTAAAACGAACATATCTTCATTTTCAACTTTTTTTCAAATATATGAGAGAAGAAAAAAAATAACACTTAACGAGAAAACTTTATATATCTTCTCTTTGTCATGTGAAACAAACTTTAATGTTCACCGACCTCTCTACACTTGTCGGATACATAAATTCTAAATGAATCCTCTCTTCATACATATATTTCTTTTTATTGAAAATTTCTTCCTTTTTCAAACGACGTAGAAAGAGTTGACAAGTACATTCATTCTCAGTATGTATTTTATTCTGTTTCAAATTCTTTCCTTTTTCTTAACACAATTTTTCCTTTATTTCCTTTGTGTGACATTATCTGCTAACAGTTTCATCGTCATCGACACACTACCACACTCGTCCATGTGACAGACTCACAGATTTTCAATTTTAAAAGGTCTCATAGTATTATTATATATATATATATAATGTTTTATTCTTTTGCGTTGCAGGCCAACAGTCAACATTATCAGCAGGAAACCACTGAGGTGAGATAATACGAAAAGAACATATATTTAATGTCGTGTATTTATATATTGTTCTTTACATCAGGCTTCCTCAGTTATGCAGTTGATCCGTTCGTTCCCTGAAGCCATTAAATTTTATTTCCCTCACATTCGCACTAATTCGAAAATTCCAACGTTTTTTTTTTCTATCTTTTTGGATTTTGTGTAATTGTTTTTTCTTCTGGTGGATATAGAATTACAATAACGTGTGATATGCAGATGCATTACAAATCTACCTCTTTGCATTCATTTTCTATGAATATTGATGAGTGATGAGAATGGTCTCGTATTTACAAGTGAAATTGAAATTTGTTAAATTATAAAGTCCATGCAGAAATAATTACCATTGATTTTATTGAAGTACTGAAATGGGGGTAAGCTATTTTGATTCAGCAGATAATTGAATATATTTGAAAAATTATGGATATAAAATTTTTTGCTCTTACAATTTTTGTAAATGGCTCTGTCTTATATAAAGATATTAAAAATATTGCCATGTAGTAGAATGCTTAACATTTTCAGCAATCACAAGCCTCCCTAAAAACTGAAAAACGTGCTAAAAAACCTACGTCTGTAGATTTTTCTCAGTTCTGCATAAATTGCCCCAGCATTTCCATAAATTTTATACTCTGGTGGAATACGAAAGATAAGTGCTCTCATTCAGTCCTTCATCATTCTTATGAATTTCTCGTGAATGAAGGCAAGGAGAATGAAGTTTACTACCATCAAAAATAGAGTAAAAAAAAGGTTCTCTTCGGGCTTATTTTTCCCCTACTCTACTACATTTCTAACCGAAGAGCATGAAAGAAGGATCAATCAAATACTCGACATTAAATAATATCTAATCTAATTTGTACTAAATTTTATTCTAAAATAATTTTCTTATTCAATTAAAGAACCGTTTTACGAGGCCAGAAAAACGAGACCGAATCGAGGAGGAGCCTCCACAATTTAGGGTGAGTTTTTCAGCACTTTATTTATAAACCCCGAAACTCTGCTGTTCTTATTGCTCTGTACAATTTAATATCAAGTCGCATAAACCGGTTCAAGAGGAGGAAAAGAAAGAAAAGGGGAAAAAACAAGGAGTGACTCATGTTGACTTTTTTAAACGAATCACCAAAACGGCAAGAACCGTTTTGTCATCCTCCCTCAAACCCATTTCTTTTATCATGGTGAATGTAATAAACAATCGTGGTTCACCATGGTAAATCGGGTCAACATTGTTCTGTCAACACTAACGACCCGTCCCCTATACAAAACATCAGTAAAATGTGTCCTCCTCCCTCTTTCCTTGTTCCTCTTTATCTCTTTCTTCTTCACCTTCATCAGTGAAATCTCTTCGTTCTTGTTCCTCCTGGACAAAACATCGGTAGAGCCTGTCTCTTCTCTGTATATTCGCCTATCACTCTATTATTTCCGGATGCTCTCGACGTTATAATGATAATGTTCCGTTACCGTGATTGCCGGTGAAACGAAGTAATTAGCGATAATACTTTTTTAGCTTATTTTTCCGGCGTTAAATCGCAGAATCTCCCTTCTAGCGATTTTTTTCTAATTTCAACGATTTTAACTCATTTTCAATTATTCGTTAGAATTATCTGAATTTCTTGGGGGCTGAAAAAAAAGGGAATTGCATTACAGAAATAACTTGACATTATTAATAACTCAATTTGATATTTCTCGGAAGGAATAAACCTCTCCGATGAAATTAGCAAAGATGATTCATTTAAAGGCATGCATATATATGAGATTGTGAAGGGAGATTTTAGTGGGTGGTTGAAAGAAGAGAATGAAGATGAGAGAAGGATCAAGGTTCTGGAGACGAGGTGTGTGTGTTTGTGTGTGTGTTAGTGTGGGTAGAGTGGTTACGTGCCAACGTTAGAATGGAATTACCGTTACTCGGCCTGATGCCACTCCAATGTGAGGAGGCATCTCGCATTTACCTCTTTCCCTCGTCTCTTCCCAATGTTGTTTTTTCATGTTTTTACTATGAAAATAACACTTTCAAAACCATTGGCGCCCTCATGTTTTCTTGTTTAGTCTAGTTACTGTTCTAGGAGATGTTTGCTGCTTTTGACAGGAAATATCTACAGAAGATAACTCGTTTTATTCATCGAAAACGATGAGATATAATTTTTTATCGAAAAAAAAATTAGAAAAATTGATTAAAAAATAGATTATAATGTTTTTTGGAGTGAAAACGGCTGTGAAAAAATTTGAAAAAATTCGTCGAGATGCTCCAGCAAGATGACATTATTGGCTAATTTTTTTGAATTTTTTTGAATTTTTTGCAGAGGTCTTTACTCCAAAATGAAAAAAATTCTTGTTTATTTAACTCCAGTGGTTTTTTCCCACTCTATTTTTTGTCTATGTCGATAAACTCACTCTCTACCTTTTTTCACTTGCCATCTGATATATTTTTACAGATTTCTCTATTACCAGCTGAAGTGAATAACTTAGTAGAAAATTTCAATATTTACAGCCGGTAAAAGAATTCCTGAAATATTTTGTTAAAAAACTTTAAGATGTCCCTAGTTGAATGATTATTTGAATTAAAATTATGAATTTTCTCTGTGTCATCGACAGTTTGCAACTGGCAATAATTACTATTTGCGAAAGAGAACAATTGTCTTTCACCGAGAGATACTTTCGAAATTCTTGAGAGAAGAGTGATTAAAAAACACGTCTTTTTGCACTACTCACTATTCAAATATTTGCGGGAAGAATGAGAAATTTAAAAAACTATTCAACTCTCTTCTCTCTGTGAAAAATCAATTTCTTTATTCTAACGAGGAAATAAGAATACACTTGAAAGTTTTTTAAAAAAAATTGAAACATTTTATATTTATTTATAACTTTTTGTTTTCACTCGTTCGAGCGAGGAATTCTCTCTATTGCAATTAGAAAACAGCTAAACCGCAGATGCAACAGTGACGTTTTCCACATCACTGAACGACCTGAGACAAACGGAAATAACAGAGCAATTGTTTCTAACAAAACTTGCTTTGGGGCTTATTGAAGAAATAAAGTTCATCCCAAGTTGAAGCATTTCGAGTACAAAAAAGGATTTGATTCTACAAAATGAGTACACAAGGGGTAAAATGGACACATTTGAGTTTTCATGTATGTATTATGAAAAAATGGTTAAATGAATGAAAATATTGGAGATGGATTTTTTTTAATGATTCCATCGGAAAGCTGAGGAAATTTTAGTCGAGAAACATGTGCTAGAATTAATTTTTTTCAATTTTTTGAGAATTCGATTTTTTCTGGCATTTTTGAGGAGTAAAAACCTATCGATTTTTGAGGAAATTCAGTTTTTTGGGAATATCTCTGGTTCTATTGGTCGTAGCGACCTGGGACCGATTTTAAATGAAAGGTGAGATCATTTCCCATCGATTCATGGGGTTTTGGATTCAAAAATATCGATTTTTGACATAGTTATAGGGCAAAATCCGAAGATCATAATTTTTCACAAAAATTCCCATAACTATCTGAAAAATCGATATTTTTTAATTCAAAACTTCATAAATCGATGGGAAATGATCTCACCTTTCATTTAAAATCGGTCCCAGGTCGCTACGACCAATAGAATCAGAGATATTCCCAAAAAACTGAATTTGCTCCAAAATCAAAAGGCTTTTGCCCCTCAAAAATGCCTAAAAAAATCGAATTCTCAAAAAATTGAAAAAAATTAATTCTGGCACATGTTTTTCGACTAAAATTTCCTCAGCTTTCCGATGAAATCATTAAAAAAAATCTATCCCCCACTGTTTCATTACAATATCCGTTTTACCCCACGTTCCCCTATAATTCAGACAAGTGAAACTGGGCATTTTAAATATCAAAATGTTCTCTTCCGCATAAATCTTGGTTAATGCATATATCACTAGAAGCTAAAATGAATATTTATTTCGTGTTTTCACTCGAAGCTATCTTCATGAATTAGCTTCCAATCTTCATGGAGCTGGGCAGATAGAATTTAAACAATATCGAGAGATGAGAAAAAAAAATAAGCAGAAGGAATATTAAATCAGTTGGCATTTGAATGTCAATTCGTAAAATTGGCATTTGACAAATACCAAAGTGGTGAATAGAAAAACGAGTCTTTTTCCTCCAACAATTCAAAAAAAAAAAAAATGAAGGAAACAAAAAAAATTTAAAAAGTAATTTTGAAATAGAAACAAAAAAATGACCAATACAGTGGCAATTACAACTGTTGTACACGACTACGTATTTTCTCACGACTTTTAACTATATATTTTCCACGATTCTAGTATAGCTTGTGTGTTGGAAAAAGGAATCCCTTGGGCTTGCGAAAGACCTTTACCTCGGATTTTAAAGACCAAGAGAGAAGAAGAAGGAGACATAGATAAAAGTGGGAGATTGAAATGCGGTACATGGTGAATGCTCTTTGCTATTCTAACAGTAGGGGGAAAATAAGGTGATGGCTATATAGGTAAAATTAAAAAACGTAAAAAAAGATATAAAGATGAAAATAAAAATGAATATATATGAAAACAGCTGGCAAACTGGAGAAAATCAACAGTAACACCGTTAAGTGTGTGTTCGCGATCTCACTTCTGCTAACCGTGTCTTTATAAATCGAGCCCTCTCAAATCAGCCCCCTTTTTTTTAAATGCAACTCCCACCACGAGCAAACATTCACACAAGGCTCCCTCCTTTCCTTTCTCTGGCTTTGTGTGTAAAACCTGTGTGTTTGCTGTCAAAAGTGTACCGAGTTGTGTCGTGGGGCAGTTCACTCTGTGCCTAGTCTGACTGAACAGTTTTGAATTTATCATAAAATTACAGAGTTGTTATAATTTTATTTGAATTATGAAAAGAAGAAAAAAATTGATTTTTTCCATTTTCTTGTAATATCAATGAATTTTCTTGTGTCGCTCCGAAAGCCTCTGGATTTTGAATAATAATTGTGAACTATTGCAATTTATTTGCATTGGCAAAGGTTGAAAGTGTTGGGATGAAACAATCACATAGGTCTGGGAATCAGAGCGAAACGATCGGTTCTACAGTGCAATAGAAAATTAGCATGCTTCCTTCTGTTCACATAATTTATTTACGTATTTTCTTTTAATTTTTTTTTCATTTCTCTTCATTTTGATTTAGTGCTTCATTATTTATTGCTTTATCAGATGGCTGAACAAGTGCAATTGCGTACGGAAATGTCTTCCTTTTATGGTTTAAACGAGGAAAATATTTTTTCTTCTTGTTTTCATTATCGATTACTCAGATTAATCGCGAGATTAGATAAATCGTAAGAAAATTTCAACTTTTTTGTTTTGCAATTTTCTTTGTCTCTTTGAGGATTAACGATAATTCATTTTTATCGGTTCTAATTTTCTCTTCCTTTATTGGTAAAAATTACTTATGGACTCGGTGATTGAAAAATTATTCTATTTCAAATGGATTTGTTGTTCCTGAGATTGTTTTTCTCCTTTTTGAATTTCGAGCGCAAATGTAATATCACCACCGCAGCATGAAACTGTTACATCTCCAGTTTCAAGATATTGTCAAAGACGAAGTGTAACCGTGACGTACATTTAAAAAACAATTCTCGTATTTCAAAAGAATAATGAATGAGTAAAAAAAGAGAAAAAATAGTAATCTCTGGTGTCAGTTTTTATTTGAATAATTTTTTTTTCTAATTTAAACTCGAGTTGCATATATATTCTGTCCTAGTTGTGTGTGTGTGTGTGTGTGATTTTTTTAAGCGTATGACAATACTAAGGAAGTGCTACAATGTACGGAAATCATATTTACACGTTTGTGGATTAAGAAAATTAGTTGAAAACTTTTTGTATATTCTTATTTAGGCGAAAGTGCAGTAAAATGGGTATTCTCGTGAAATGGCTTGGAATGGAACGTTTTTGATGATGCCATTGGAAAGCTGAGAAATTTTACGATGGAAATCATGTGTCAGAAGTGATTTTTTTCAATTTTTTTGAAA
Source organism: Aleiodes leptofemur (assembly GCA_963942555.1). NCBI lineage: Eukaryota > Metazoa > Arthropoda > Insecta > Hymenoptera > Braconidae > Aleiodes > Aleiodes leptofemur. The sequence continues at coordinate 16,904,829 of OZ012616.1, read as the reverse complement.
ATTCGTAATTTTGGGCCAAGAATTGAAAGTAGAAATGTTTTCTGTTTTTCGAAATTTTCAGTTTTTTGCAAATATCTCGGGTTCTATTGGTCGTAGCGCAAAAACTCGACCATCAGTGGAAAGATGAGCTCATTTGCCATGAATTCATATGGTTTTGAAAGGAAAACGGTCGATTTTAGAGTGATTTCTAATGTTTTTTCGAAAAATCAGTTTTTTCTCTAAAACTACTTGAAAAATCGATGAAAATGCATTCAAAACCCCATAAATCGATGGCAAATGAGCTCAGCTTTCCACTGATGTTCGAGTTTTTGCATTGCAATCAATAGAACCCGAGATATTTGCAAAAAAGTGGAAATTCTCAAAAATGGAAAAGATTCAGCCTAAAATTCTTGTCTAAAACAGTCGAATTTTTCGAAAAGTTCATAAAAATCAATTTCAAACATGTTTTCCACCCAAAATTTCCTCAGCTTTTCAATGAAATCATCAGAAATATCCCATCATCGATTTTCTGCTATATAATGCTTGAAATCAATCGATCCATGAAAAGTTGAATTCGTATCTTATGTCATTAGGTGGATGTTAAAAAAATATAAACCACCCGGTCTTAACTTTCACGGATTGATAGTGTCCACAGTTAATTCACCGGTTAGTGAGCTCTCTCAAGAAACTGACCGGGCAAATACTCTACGTAACGACTTCGTAACACGCTACAGGTTTATATCCTTAGTGATTTTAATCAGACTCGTTTTCTCTATCGTTCTATTACTTATATATATATTTCGTGACCCGTCAAAGCTAAATATAAATAGCCCCCCCCCCCCCCCCCTGGAATGAGGCAAATGAATTCTCGATTGTTTGATCAATCACCATTGGTAACAATCAAATCATTGAATCGCGTGATATTACTCTTTGCTGATGACATGCCACCCCAGAAACTTTCTATTTATTACATTCAATTTTTGATTCCTCACAAAAATTGAAGAATTTTACCTGATTTTTTCCCTCTTTTTTTTCAAATAAATATTATGAAAAACTCTTGAAATTAATAGAAATATTGGTGGTAGATTGTTTTTGATGATTCCATTGGAAAGCTGAGGAAATTTTAGGCGGGAAACAAAAGTGCCGGAATTGATTTTTTTGAATTTTTGGCGATTTTGACTTTTTTGAGTATTTTAGAGGGGTATAAACCTTCCTTCTTTGGAAATTTTCAGTTTTTTGAGAATATCTTCGGTTCTATTTGTCGTAGCGTAAAAATTCCGGTGGGAGGTGAGAGGTGAGATCATTTGCCATCGATTTATAGGGTTTTCAATTTCAAAATATCGATTTTTAAGGCATTTATGGGCATTTTTGTGAAATAGTTTCGTGAAACAGTTTTTGGCTTATAACTATCCCAAAAATCGATATTATTGAATTCAAAACCCCATAAATCGATGGGAAATGAGCTCACCTTTCATTTGAGACCAATCTCGAATTGCTACGACCAATAGAACCAGAGATATTTGCAAAAAACTGAAAATTTCCAAAAAAGGAAAGGCTTTTACCGCTCAAAGATGCCGAAAAATATCGAATTTTCAAAAAAATCGAAAAAAATACATCTGACACTCGTTTTCCAGCTAAAATTTCCTCAGCTTTTCAATAGAATCATCAAAAAAAATCCATCTCTGACCGTTTCATTACAGTGTCCATTTTGCCCCACTCTCCCCTATTTTTTATTCTTAAATTTTTACTATTTTAATTAAATCGGTAACAGGTACATGCAATGAACACGATAATAATCATAATTCCAGACTAAATAATCGTTATTCTGCAATTTCCTTTAGAGTTCATTTATGCCCACTGTCAGGATCCTGTTTCTCTCTTGAATTTCCAAGGCAAAATGTTTAAAATGTCAAGAGTTATAAACTAGAAACAATTACTGAAATTTTTACATCCAACAACTTTCATTTTCCTTCATTTTTTTTTTATTTTCATTTTCAATTATTCGAATGATGCAGTTGAAATGACAGTAGATATAAAAAATAAAGTTTAATAACTTTATGTAAGCTCTGTCACTTTTTTTTTTCTTTCATTTTTTTTATAAAAATTGCGGAAAAGGGTATTATGAAAAAATATGAAAAGGAGGGAGGAATAATTCAGACACGTTCACGGTTACGGATTGGCTTTACGCTTGGTGAGCACGAACATTATATCGGTGCGTTTTATCAAACACAATGTATATCAAAAACTTGGATACTGGAGAACATAACATGTATGAGTCGTATTTCACTCTATGAAAATGTCATTTAACTGGACAATGAATCATTGCTGGAAATTTTTATGAGAAAAGGGGATTAAACACTTGATTTTGTAATCAATTATTAAAATCACAGTAAAGAAGTTTTTTTAAGCTCATTTGCATGTGATTTTTACATATTTCAAGTATTTAAAAAAATATTTGCTCAGTCTGGCACAACGTAATACGTGGAGTAGATTAATTTCAATTTCAGACAATTCTGAAAAATAAGCTTTATTCAGTTTCAATAGAATAACTCCTTTTTTTACCATGTTTTCTTCTCGCTATTTAACTTAAAGCAAAATATTCAACAATCATATTTTAAATTTAAAAAAATCAAATTTTCATATTATTAGAGTCAATGCAACAGTTGAAACTAGCTATCGCTAAAAAAATGATCGAAAAATTCGGATTTTAAATGTTAAAAATAAATACTTTTATTTTTAATAATTTTTTTACTTTTATTTATTATCTTTTATTCTCAATTATGATTGGAAAAACATTCATAGAAACACTGTCCTCATTTTTCATCATGAATCACAGCAAACTAATTACCATATTTCCAATTATTTAATTGAAATTTTCCCATTAAATAGCCCCCGCAATTCGTGCTCATACAAAAAGAAATGTAAAAGAAACTTGGAGAAAGAAATCATCAATTGTCTTGTGAGTTTATTTTTATAACTCATTTCCTTTTGAGTATATTTGCCTGGACACGCTAGGCATTTTCCCAAGATTGCGAGAATCATATTCTCAAGTGAATTGCGGTAAATCCACACACCTCTTATTGGTAAAGATATTTAAAAAAAGAAGGAGGTTTTGCTTAGCTTATAAGTGAGGAAGAAGGTGAATTCGTATTTGTGCATATATCGATAAAGAGAGAGAAACTATCGTGGGCGTAATTTAACGTGGGTCGTAAGCGATTTCTTATTTGAGGCCTCGATACAAGAAAATTCATTGTATTAACGTTAATGTTTACTAAATACTCGAGACTCATGAAGACAATTTCGAAATTTTCACAGAAATCATTTGAAAATTTCATTTCAAAAATGAAAATAGGGCGATTTATCAACGAAAAGCAATGGAAAAACGTGCATGACATGTGAATAAATGAACTTTGGCTTTTTCCTTTGAAAAAGTACAAGACAAAGTCAACTTGCAGTTCAAGTGTATTTGCTAAAGAGTGTCTCTGTGAATAAAATACACTTTGCTTCCGGATTTTCTTCATAGACACCGGGCGTGTGAAATCGGTCACACAGACTTGAAACTATATGCATAGTAAAGGCTGGAGAGGTAAAAAAAGAGAGAGAAAAAGTAGAAGCCATGAGGTGTAGCTTATCTGCTAGATGTGGAGGTTGAAGGTCTCGTGGGAAGAGCTCAATATAAAAAAAAAAGAGAGATAGAACTGAAGACCAAGTGAACGAGGGCACACGCGAAATCCTGGGAAGAATCATCTCACTGCTTAATTGCCTGATGATTATATATCTCTCTGTTGAATCTAATCTTCTTGTTTAAATAAAGAAAAAAGAAAAGAAAAACGAGTGAAAGTTTTTTTTTTTCAACACATTTTGCATTTGAAATAATTAGGAAAATTAGTTTTCGTACGAAAATAGAAAATACGTGCAATTATTTGCATGAAAAATAAATAAATTATTGGCTTATTCAGTTGATAATTCCTTTTTTTCGTAAAGATAAAAACATGAAGATGGTTGTGTCTCACAGAGAAACAGCAATTTCATCAAATATACGTGCTATTATTGAGCAATTAAATTTAAATCCAGTTGAGAGAAGACGTTTGATTGATCGTACACGTGATAATAATAAAATAAGACCAGTTAGTTTACCAGCTAAAATAACAATTGGTGTTTATGGATGCAGAGAAAGAGACATTGATGTTACACCAAAAATTGATATTTACAAAGAGTGTAATAATGAAAAAATGAAAATTGACATTACAAAAGATAATAATAATGATAATAAAAAAAAAATTGCATTATTTGATGATGAAAGTAAGGAAAAATGTTTTGAATTATTCAAAGATAAAAATAATGAGAAATTAAAATTATCTGTAAATGATAATGATGAAAAAATAATGGAAATTGAGTATTTCAAGGAAAATAATGATGAATTGAAGAGTGAAATTTATCAAGATAAAAATGATAAATTACGTATTGAAATATTTAAAGAAGAAAATCACGATAAATTTGATAATTGCCAAGAATCTAATGAAACAACTGATATGATTACAAGCCCAAGTGGAAAAGTTACAATTGGTGTGTGGGGTCAGGGAAAAAAAGAGCACAAAATCGAAAAAACAGCATCATTCAGTAGAATTATTAGAAAACACGAGGTGGATGATGATAAAAGTGTCGTATTATCCAGGTCGAGGAAGCCTGAAATGAGACAGAGAATGCCACCTGAGCAAAAAGATATTACTGAGGTAATCAACCGTAAAATTCATCCAAATCGTGCTATTTCAATTAATATAAATTATTATTCATTAAAATTTAATTCGTAACATTTGAAATTTCAAAATTTAATGTCTCGTTCTTCATTTCATTATTCCAGTTCTTTTAGCAAGCTATTTCACTAAATAAAAATAATTCGTGTCTTTTAAACAATTTTTCTCTTTTTTTAGACTACTTTTATGAATAAATGAATAATAGCCCAATTTGAGGTGAAATATTGAGCCAATGGTAATACACATACCTGTTTATCTATAAAAATTTCTCACAAGTAAAAATAAAATAATTATCACACGAGTTCATTGACACGTTTCCCACCAGTTTTTGACTTACTCCTTCTGTAGCATTAATCATTGGACCTTGCAACTGGTTTTCACACTCGAATTGCGGTTGAGTGGTCTCTGCCAAGTCAAAAGTATCCTCCCTTTTCCTCCTGCCTCTCTCAATCTTCTCTTTTACCGTCATTCTCCAAGCTATCATAACATTGGAGACGTTGAAGAAGACGACAGAAATTGTACCGTTAATGAGACATTATAAAAACCACATTTAAAACGTTCAAGTATGACAGAATTTTTAAGTAAAAGAAATACTGGAAAATAACGAAAAATTATTAGGTAGATTGTGTTTAGCAGTTCCGGTGAATTTTCAGAGGTGTAGAATTGAGGTAAAAAAATAAAGGTAAAGAAAAAAGGAAAACCACGAGGGCACTCGAGCACGTCCCAGTGATGTAACTTGAACGAGTAGAGAAAATACCCAAAGATTATAATCGTTAGAAGCAGTCGTTTGTTTTTCCTCTTTTTTTTTTCTTTAGTTTCTGTTTGTGTAATGCTAATATAACTCCTCTTTCTACTTTATGTTATAGAAAATTTAATTATTACTAATTTTTTATGTGCAGGTAACGAGAACACAGCAGGATGTTATGGAGAGGGTCACACCCTCACAAAAAGAGGACTTGCGTAAGTATTTTTATGAAAATGTAATCACTAATTGAATTACTAGTATCAAGATTTTCATCATCATTTGAAAAATAAATCAAAATTCATTAAATTATTCGTGAAAAAATATTTGAAAATCGGAATTTTGTTCGGTCCACCTGTTGCACATACTTTTTCTTCTTGATTAGAATATCGCCCTCTCAACTTCCGGTCATAAATATCTCATTTCAACATCTTATCATGGAATCAAGTAGAGGAAAGTAGAAATATCTTTCTTTCTGTTAATGAATTTCCTGAAACGTGAAAATCAATTACACAAAGTAAAGAAAAAAACTATCTCCAAGCGCTATATTTCTTCTTTTCTGGCATTGATATTTCCTCGTCTCGACAAGCAAACTCATTAAATCCATTTCAATTTGTAATTATTCCACGAAGCTAAAAAAAAATATTACACGAAACACAAATTAGTTATTCATGAACAATGGGAATATTTATCAGTTCAATTATACACAGATTAATCTAAAACGGAATTTTCTGATTCATTAC